>SKCR01034806.1:0-84451 GCA_019454045.1 Zanthoxylum bungeanum | reverse complement strand
TTTTGGAACGCCATTTTCGGCCTTTGCTGTGTGTGTTCCATTTTGGAACGCCATTTTCGATATTTGATGTGTGTGCTCCATTTTGGAATGCCATTTTCGGCATCTATTGTGGGTGCTCCATTTTGGAGTGCCATTTTCGGCGTCTGCTATGTGTGCTCCATTTTGGGGCGCCATTTTCGGCATCTGTTGTAGTAGCGGTCCATTTCCGAACCGTGCTGTGCAAGAATGTGGCTAATTTTTGAACGGTTATTTGATGAGATGGTCTTTGCCGCTGCAAACCTGCGAACACAAAACAAACATTGCATGTATGTGATATGTATCCTATTCCGATGGGTTAGGCCTTCCTTGGTCCATTTCCGAACCGTGCTCCATTTTTGAGTGCCATTTTCGGCGAGATGTGAAAGTAGTCCATTTTCGAACCATGCTCCACTTTCGGAGTGCCATTTTCGGTGAGATATGATAGTAGTCCATTTTCGAACCATGCTCCACTTTCGGAGTGCCATACTCGGCCAAACTGATGCTGATGTGGGCTCGCCCCTGGGACTTGTCCCTAAACTGAAACTGATGTGGGCCTCGGCCCTGGGACTCATCCCCAAAACTGAAACTGATGTGGGCCTCAGCCCCCAAACTGATGCTGATACTGATGTGGGCCTCGCCCCAAGCTGATATTGATGTGGGCCTCGGCCCTAAACTGATATTGATGTGGGCCTCGGCCCTAAACTGATATTGATGTGGGCCTCGGCCCTAAAATGATGCTGATGTGGGCCTCGCCCCAAGCTGATACTGATGTGGGCCTCGGCCTTGACTGATACTGATATGGGCCTCAGCCCCAGACTGATACTGATGTGGGCCTCGGCCCTGGGCTGATATTGATGTGGGCCTCAGCCCTAACTGATACTGATATGGGCCTCAGCCCCAGACTGATACTGATGTGGGCCTTAGCCCCAGACTGATATTGATGTGGGCCTCAGCCCAGACTGATACTGATGTGGGCCTCGGCCCTGGGCTGATATTGATGTGGGCCTCGCCCCAAGCTGATACTGATGTGGGCCTCGGCCCTGAGACTCATCCCCAAACTGTAACTGATGTGGGCCTCGGCCCTGGGACTCATCCCCAAAACTGAAACTAATGTGGGCCTTGGCCCTAAGCTGATACTGATGTGGGCCTCGGCCCTGGGACTCATCCCCAAACTGATGCTGATGTGGGCCTAAGCCCCTAAACTGATGCTGATGATGTGGGCCTCGCCCCAAGCTGATACTGATTCATTTCTGAAACTGATTGTACTGTTGTTGCTTCCGAAGATTCCCCGTGTTCTAAACATCACTGAATTTCATAGTACCAGGGTTGAATGTTTTCTCAAATATACTCATGTTGCAAGTTGGAGGGAGAGACTCAGGCATGTAAACGAAATGAACGTCTTTATTATCATTTAAGAAATGGTTCGAACAGGCAGACCAAATCAATGTCTATATTAAAAATGCAGGATCAAATAAACTAGGAGGAACAACTTCATCATTCGCAGCATTGCATTTTTTCTTGACCTACGGTTCTTCACTATCATCCTCTATCTCCATGTAAGAAGCTTGGTGGTTAAGGGTTTGGAGGACAAAAGTTTCGAGCAATCCAGAGTTGATCATGTAGGTGGGTGGTGGAACGGAGTGGTAATTTGGTAGGGGGTTCCAATATGTGTTGGGTTGTTCTTTCTCTGGGTCGGGTATTTTGTGAGCATCGATGAGGTTTTGGATTTCATGCCTAAGGCGGGTACAGTTTTCAGTTTCGTGGCCTCTCCTCTGATGGAAGTGACAATACAGGCTTAGGTCAAGGTTGGGTGGTATAGGATCTGGAAGTGGTTTAGGCTCTAAGGGTTTTAGGAGTCCTTGTCCATTCAACTTCTCAAGCACCTTAGATAACGGCTTCCCCAGGTTAGAGAAATGCCGGTTCTTGATGGCAGCAACCTCGGCCATAGCAGGTTTAGTCTCAGAATGCCCCCCAAAAGTTCTTCTATTCTGGCCATAAAACTTTCTGTTTTCAGCCTCCTCTTCTTCAATATCCATAACAGACTCTCTCAACTGTCGGAAATCAGTAACATGGAGGTCATCCTCCTCAGCTTACCATAATAGAGGGCTTGGTGCCCTTGATAATCATCTTAATTTGGTCTTTCTCTGAAGGCCGAGTCTGCATTTTCAAAAGCTGGCTTCTCCAGCGATCCACATACTCTTTGAAACTTTCCTCTAGCTTCTGTTTAGTGTTCTCAAAATCACGGAGTGACAAGTCAATCTCTAAGTCTGTAACATATTGCTTCAGAAAAGCATCAACTAGTTCTCTCCAATCTTACTTAACCTTCTTCTCAAGGCTTGATACCAAACCACAGGTGCCCCCTCGAGTGACATCCCAAACATCTTTTGGACATGGCCTGTGATGTGATAGGCCCACTGAACTCATGACTGAGACATATTGCTGCAGATGGACACTCGGGTCTCCATTCCCATTAACTTGGCCATATCGGGCATTTTAAACAGAGCTGGCAGCTGTTCTCCGAAGGTCATTGCCTCATAATCTAACAACTCTTCATGTTTACCCCTCATTTTACGGGTAACTGTTTCAACCTGATCCCGAAGCTTCTGAAATTTTGCCTGAGACCCAACACTCTGTCATGTTGCATACTCTGCATGTCATCATCAAAAGCGGGGATATCCCCCAACCCATTCAGAGGCTCCTCGCGCCTCACATTCTCAGAATTTCCCCCAGCACGGGGTACAGCCATATTTGCCATGGCGGTAGTCAAGGCTTGCAACTGTTCGGTAATTTTGGCGAAACTATTTTCCAACTGATCCATACGGGATACCTCGTTACCGGATTCACTCATGCCTGTTACTGTTCTTTTAGTGAGTCTTGTCCCTTCTCTAACCCAAACGGTATCTATGATGTCTTCTTGAGACATAGAAGGTGTTAACATGATATGTATATGTATGAGGTGCATGAGATGCATGTAACATAATAACATACTAAATCAACTAAAAATTTCAGACAATCGGCCCGTTATCATTTTAGAAGCTTTTGGGCTAACTGTCATAGGAGTGAACTCGTCCCAGTTTAAATGGCCCAACGAGTTCACATCTCATGGCAAAGAGCCCAACTAATTCCAAATGGTAATGTTCCGAACACAAGCACAAAGTGGCCCATCAATCACTTAGAAGCCTTTGGCCCAATCGTCATAAAATGCGTTCTTGTCCCAGTTTAAATGGCCCAACAAGCCCATATCCCATGACAAATGGTCCAAATGGATCCAAACGACGATGTTCCCAACGCAAGCATAAAAGAAAGATAATGCAAACATAAACACAATGATTTCTACAGAATGGCCCATCAACATTTCAGAAGCTTTGGGCCTAATGATCATAAGGTACGAACTCGCCCCAGTTTAAATGGCCCAGTAAGTTCGCATTTCTGACAATAGTCCAACTGCATCCAAATGAGGATGGTCCACAAGCACATACTCAAGGAAATAATTGTTACTTTAACCATACAACCCCGGTCTATGGGTGGGTTCGCAAGAGTGTAGACAAAGGCTCTCACAGGCGAATGATGGCCCACAACTAGGCCTCCCCAATCAAGGGTTCGAGCGATCAAGTGAGCGCACCCTTTTTTATACACTAAGGTACGTGCCAATGAGCTATGGTGTGTGACTGACTGTCAAATGGATTTCCCGTTGTAGATTCCCCAGAGGGAGGGTGGAGCGAGGCTCTCTTAAGTACCCTAGCCTCTTAGGCTCTTATCGCTTGGTGACAGGAATAAACAACGAGTCCTCCAAATTAGTCCATCACCATAGGCTACAGGTAGATGGCTATATAGGTGCCTTCACAGCTTTTCCATCTAGAAATGTAGTGAATGAAGGAAGACACCAAACCATTACCTAGCCTCAAAATGCCTTTGATTAAACCCCCATTTTATCCACTATAGACACGGTCAATTAGAACATAAATCCAAACATTACAAGACAATAATTCGGGGCCGATTCTCTATCCCCAGTGGAGTCGCCAGACTGTGGGACACAGGAACTGGGTGACGCATGTTGTCCCGGGCTCGCGGCCCGATCAGGAGTACGGAGTAGCCACGGGGGACTAAATCGGAGAATAATGGAGTCGCCACCCGGTGTGAACCGGGAAAATGAGATTTAAGGCTGCACTCACCCCTCGCAAGGGAATACCTCAAACCGTTGGGTTCGGAATGGTCCCTTACTTATGTCACTTGTAATGAAAGGATTCGTGTAATAATTTAATCAAGCTTAAGTAACACTTATTTCCAAGAGTATCATGCTTCTAAATTCACATGCACAAAAATAAAACTTACACCTAAATTTGCCTATATTTCACATCTAAGATTGCATGCTTGAAATACATCAAAGTAGCAACGAACATACAACTTCATTGGCATATTGTATTCATGGAAACACAAGCACACACTAACCACACAAGCACACATAAAGGCGAATCAAATAATGGCGAACATGTGATTTCATAGACATATCATAAACAAATATCCATTACATGTCCATGCACAAATAAAAGAGTCAACTAAATACATAATGCAAAAAGACACTTAAGGATGCAATTAGGCATTAAAGTGAGCATGCTATGACGTGGTGAAAAAAAAGATAACTAATATGGACACAAGGACACATGTGAGCACTTTTCCAAGTGGTGGTAAGTGGAATTGTATCCAAGTACAGACCGCACTACCGTCCATTCGGAATCGGCTATGAAATTTATGACCGGGTTTTCCATCCGATATACCGCGAGAAATGATACTCAAATGCTATCATAACATGGATATATGAATTGTAATACGTTAAGCCAAGACAGAGATAGATGATGCAATCAATAGATGAAAGACACGGCAAATATCATGGTAAAAAGTAGCCTTTTAGGCTTTTCTTCCCCCAATGGAGAACCTTTTAATCCAACACAATAAGCTCATGCGCCTTTCGTTACAATGCGTACAAAGATAAAGATAACTATATGAAATTTCGTATACCCGATTGAATATATCTTACATCCAACTGAACACACATCAACCGGCGCGGCAAAGCATCGTGGTAAAAGGATTTTAACCCCTCCAAATAGGGGACCTTTAATCCGACTTACTAAGCCCATGCGCTCGATCGCATCATGCATAAACAAGTAACATGCGGAATTCAAATGACGAAAAATAAATAAATCAAAGCAACATGAAACAAAAGAAGGTGTCGTTTACTCAAGCGGTACGTGGAGTTGTATCCCGAGTACAGATCATACTACCGTCTATTCGGAATCGGCTATGAAATTTATGTCCGGGTTTCCATCCGATATACCGCGAGAGTTGACACATCTTTCATTTTATTCCAAAGCCACAACATACAATATTTCATAATACATGCATATTTATCTACTCAAGGGCCACAACATGCATTTCCACATAACAATCATGCAAACAATACTCAATAAATAATGAAAATAAAACAGAAAATGAATGTGAAAAATATCCTCAGGTCTAACCTTTTATGTCGACTTTCGGACTCGCGTTTCACGGCCGTCGGAAGGGCTATCGCTCCGTAACTCTTCCGGTTCACTGGTTTAGCATTTTACATCGCTGTTTCGCTACTCAAGCTACTGTTTTGACCTCTGTTTTGCTGCTGTTTCCTCGCGGTTTCGCTGCCGTATTGTTGCCGTATTTTGGTCATTGTTTTTGGTGTTTTAGGCTACTATTTTGGGTGATTTGGAGGGCTGTTCGGGCTGCTGTTTTAGGGGCAGAATTTTTGGTGATGTTTGGGACAGTTTTCACGACAATTTGAGGGTTATTTTGAGGCAGAATTATGGGCTATTGTGGGGCTGATTTTAGGCTGGTTAGGGGGCTGTTATTAACTTGTGAATAAAGGCAGATGGTGGCAGTTTGTGGCGTGAATGAAGGTTGTATTGATGGCAGTTTGTGGCGTGAATGAAGGCGAATTTTGTTGTGGTTTGGGCTGATGAAGGCTAGGTAATATTTGTGGATGTGGGGTGTCAAAGTGAAGCGGTGAGGTGTTGAGTGGGCTGTGGCAGTGCGTGAGACGTGAAGGTTATGTGGCTAAGTGTAAAGGGGATTGCGTGAAGGTGGTATGTGGACGTGAGGCGTGAGGCGTGAGTGGGGGCTAAAGGATGAAGTGGCGAGTGGGCTGTGGCAGTGCGTGAGTTGAGGCAGTGGCTTAAAGTAAGTGGCTTGTTGGAGGGTGTTGTTATGTGGGGGTATGTGTGTGTGAAGGTGGGTAGATGGTGCGGCGATGGAGGGGTTCTTTTGGTGGGTGTGTGATGCGGCAATGGAGAGATTTTGGGAGGCTTTTGGCGTGAATCAGCTAGGGTTTTTTGGCTTTTGTTTTTAACGTGAAGAGGGGCTGCTGAAGGGTTTTATGGTTTGTTGTTTTTCTTGGCTATGGGCGTGAGAAGAGAAGGGTTATTTGAATGCCGAGTGAGGAAGGACGTGAGGGAGGGTTGCCGCCGAGAGTTGTTTGTTCAGTTTGGTGGATTTCGTGTGTGTGTGTTCTTTTCGAAAGGGAGAAAGTCAATGAGGGTTGTTTTATTTTGTTTTGGTCACTGCCGTGAATGGGAGAGGTAGGGGAGTGTCTTGGAAAAGTGTTTCTTTTATAGACAAAGGCTAGGCTTGACAAGGAAATGGATTTGGCTAATTAAAAAGGGATATGATTTGGTTTAAGTAAGGTAAATACAAGATTGAGGGGGGACAAAATTTGGTGAATTAGGAAGGTTGAATATTTGATTGGTTTAGATTAGGATTACAATATATTTAATTGTTTATGATTGATTTTAATTAGGCATAATATTTCTTTAAATTAGTATATAATATTTTGGATTAGGAAGTTACAATATTTTAATTTGGTATAATTATATTTTATATCTTATTTAATTTGGTAATGGCTTAATTAATTATTTTATTTTATTTGGTATATATTTAATTAATATTTTATTTAATTGGGTTGTGTTTTGAGGGCCTTGGGCGTGTGGGCCAAGTGTGGTGGGCTAGGTGTTGTGTTGGTTTGGTGAGTGGGTTTGGGCCAAGGTTAAATGGTTCTAGGTTTTTTAGGCTAAAGGTGCTTTAAAACGGAGGTCCAACGAGTGAGCCTGGAGCTAAACAAGCGAATAAACTTTAACGAAATACCGATTCCCTTCCGACGACCGTTTCCCGCAATATCCTTAACTAAAAAAGTAGTGTCTCCAGATGAGACTCATCATAGGGACTCACATGCAAAAATGCAGTGCCTACAACGTGTATGCTAACGTGTCTGACACATGGCAGAAGACATGGCACATGAATGGATCGGAATTGCTGACATAGCTGATGATGGTAACGGAGGTGATGACATGGCAACGTCTGTGTCGGATGACTGGACCATAGTGCTGATGTGGACGACGACTGTACCGGGTACATTGACATGTCGATGGCGTGGCAGCTGATTGGATCGGAATAGCTGACATGTCGTGTGACTGGACCGGAATTACTGACATGTCACTTACGATGCTGATTGTATCAAAATTGAGATTATGTGGCAGATATGTGTGTCATCTTCAACCTTTGGAGCGATTGGACGTACGTAGGTAGTTCTCTGACTAGCGCGTGAGGCTTCCCTGGGTCTCCCGTTTGATCGCCAGAAAATACCACCGTGCTTGTCTCGACATGAACAAGTTGATGGTTTACTCAAAATTGATTTTCGAGAATTTTCCCAAAACTCGAATTTTTCGAACCGAGTTTCATTTTTCACCTCCAGGATCCCCAACGTATAACTAAAGCTACTGATACCACTTGTTGGACCATTGAATAGGGTTTTTGTGAGGAAACATAAATACTCACTAATATTACTTGAATAGAAATTACAAGTAATACAAAACTTGCACAAAAAGCCTCACACACTAACTACACTTTCTAAGCTCTCTTACTTAGCTTACACTTTAAGCTCCCTTACTTGGAACCGCTTGTTGGGGATGATTTGAGCTCTCAATTAGCTCTCAGTTTATACTGAAACTCAAGCTCACTATTACAACCATTCAATAAATGCACCTAAAGTTATTTTGGTGATTTGCACCATTGTAAAAAATGTGGTGATCTCCTTTTTGACAATGATGGTAACAATCTTTGAAATTATATCCAAATTGAGATACTACACTTCTGCCCTGGCCATTGTTGAACATATTTCCTCTACCAAAATTATTGAAACACCCTCTATTAACACCATTAAAACCTTATCATCCTTGACTACTTCTTTGATTAAAGGCAGCTTGAGTCAGATTAGCACTAAAATAAACATTAGCTTCCTTAGCATTAGAATTGTGATGACCTTCTAATCTCTCCTCATGTGCATGTAACATACCATATGCATTATCAACACTCATAATAGCTAATTAGAACCACTAAAGGATCATACTCTTGTCCAAGAGGAGTGATCAAGTGTGTGATGAAATCATGTGTACTTACAAATATAGCTTGCTACTGCTAAATTATCTGTAATTGGTTAACTGAGATTTGAGCTGAACCTTTCAAGCTTCAGTCTCAGATCCAAACTGTTTCTCGAAGGAAGAGCCAGAGTTGCAACAAGCACCAGAATCTTCATGCTCATGGATGACATAAGCCAGCTGATTAGAATTTGATCATGACTAATCCATATTAGCTCCTTCAGGAACAGTCTTACATTCAACCAAATACGTGCTCAATTTCTTATTTAAAAAATCAGAATGAAAAGGCAGAGGAAGCTTATATACTACTCACCAGGACTCACTTCCTTGCTGAGCTGTTATAACAGCTTTTACAGCTCAACAGGAAAAATACTATTTTTCCAAAGGTCGATGAATTGGTGTCGTTAAATACTATTTTGACTTGGAATATTTATTATTGGATTGAGTTTTTTTTAAAAAATATATATAAATATCTAGATTTAAATCAAAATTTAAATTTAAAATAGCCCCACCCATATGCATCCCAAAATTTTAACAGCTGTAATACCCCTTTTTTATTATACAATATTCACCATAATAATCCATTCCATCAATTAAAATGTGATATATGCCCTAATTAAGCAAATACTCCAGAAAATAAAAAGACAAGAAAGAAGATATCATAATATATATCCCCTTCACAAATTTAAATTCTTGATTAAACAGAGTTGGGGTTTTGGAATGAATATTTATTTTAATAAAAGGGAACAGGGTTTCCTAATTTCCAACTTCCAATTCTTCCTTGCAAAGCATTATGCTCCACCCACTATGAAGAGCGCATTAATCTCATCTCCATTCTTCAATCCAAGCTACAAAAATTAAGCAAAGGTTTTATTTTCAGTATCATAAAGAGCATTAAACTTTTTATCTAATATTAATGATGAGCTAAGCTTGGTAGAAAGTATAAGGAGTATAACACAATTTATAAATGAGATTACAATTTTGTGTGAGATTTTTAATTAGCGTTAATTATTTATTTACTATAGTATTTATATACTAGCTTATAAGCTCACCAAATTCTATATGGTGACTAATTGTATCAATAATTTGATGCGATCAAAATATCCAGTTTAAAATTTAAAGGATTTAATTAATTACTTGATCAGGGGTCTTGTGATGAGGAAAGCGATTCCCATCGAACATAAAAGGGAAACTCCCATAAACCATATCTTTCTTTTTACAATAAGCAATCAACAGCTTCTTTATTTCCTTATCACGCCTCAGCTCGAAATATAATGTGTCATCATCCTACCATCAAAATCAAAACAAAAAATATCGATTAAGAATTAGAAGATTAAGCAAGAATACTAAACGAAATTTCTTCTTTTTTTATTTTTATTTTTTGGTTATTTCTGTTTTCTATTCTTTGTTCTGCATCAGAAACTGTATGTGATATCCCATTATTTTTTTTCTCTCTCTCTTTAAATTTAACTGATCCCTTACACTATTATACCAAATATGCCTCTTTGTCCCCAAAAGAAAAGTAAACAAGCAATAACCATCCACTCCTAATCTAACTAATTATTTTTCAGCATATATAAATAACAAGAATAAGATGGTTTGAACATATCCAACATAAACTAAATGATATTGCAATATATCAAGCGAGGAAAGGGAAGACCTAAATTGATATGAATAAAAACCATAAAAAAATAATTAAATTTTATGGAACTTGACAAATCAATGTTATCAGATTGAATATAATTATGTCAAAAGATCCATCGATCTAATCGATCTCACGGGATAATGTTTTTCTTTTTTGGTTCGGTTATATATAATAACATGTATGCCCTCCCCACTCAAGTATCAAATTAATGCATTACTAGATTAGTATTAATGAAAATAATCTCTCTCATTGTAAACTGATATCAAACAAGAAGTCGGGTGAGTCAAATTTTGCATAAAAACGAGCCTAGTTTCACAAATTAGCCCATGATATAAACATATTAATTCCAAAGAAATCAGAACTCATATAGCTTAAATATAAATTGTGGGAAGAAGATTCTCAAAAGTTACGAAAAAATACCAAATAAATTAAAAATAGATAGAGAAGAAAAACAAATGGACCTCACCTGTCCCTTGACTTTTAGCTTAATTATAGCTTGATCAGGCCTCTTCTCCATTTTTATCCTGCACAGATTGAAGCCTCTCTCTCTCTCTCTCTCTCTCTCTCTAGGGGGTCTCACTGTTTTGATAAAAATATTCAAAGACAAAGAACATAAAAAACAAAAATTGGGGGGTTGGTGTGGATGAAGTTAAAGGGCTTTACTCACTCCTACTACAAATAGCAATTGTAGATATCATTTTTAAGGCCTTTTTTTCCATTATAGAAACTTCTCATTAACTGTCATTTCTTTATAGCTTTTGACTCAGAAGCCACTCCTTTTCATTCCATTAATTTCTTGTATTGTGAGTGCAAGCAATCCACCAACAAAATGAGCACACTTGTAAACAGATTTTTTATTATATTTATAGATTTTTGTTAAAAACTGATAATGTATATTGTGGGAAGATTCTCAAAGATATGAAAAATACCAAATTAAATTAAAAATAGATGTAGAAGAAAAGTGACTGGATCTTTCCCTTTATTTTCACATACCATTATCACTTTGTAAACAGATTTTTTTGACAAATAATCTTTTGGATTAATAAATTTTGAATATATTTATAGATTTTTGTTTAAAATCCGCATTCTCTTTAATCAAGATTTGGATCTATGCGGTTCGGAAAACTTGCATTCAAATCAGTGTTATTAAAGACACAAACTGTGTTGAAGACTAGGCACAAGGTTCGAAAATTCGATATGCGATGCGATGCGATTTCTCTTTTGTGGCGAGGATGACAACCTTGAGGCGGTTGAGGCGGAAACCTCAATCCAAGCACGGGAAAAAAATTTAAAATATAAATTAAAGCATAAAATTTTATAATTATTTTTATAATCATGTAATGGTTATCGGTTCAATTTTAGAGGATATTACTTAGTAACAAGAATAAGATTCTGGGTTCGAATTCAGGAAGTGTGTTTCTTGTAAAAGTCTGGGACAACTAGGAGTTTTATCTGCTCTGCTTAAGCCCGAAATATATAGTTTAGTGGCGGACTTCCAACAATTCAAAAAAAAAAAACAAGAAAAAGATGTGGCAACAAAATATAAACTTTGATGAGATTCTTCGGAGAAATTCAGTTTTGCATAATCTAACTGAATTTTTTCAATTATATTACATTATTTAAAAAAAAAAAAAAAAGAGGTCCATAACTTTGAATATTTGAAAGAGTATTGAATTTTATTTCAAATTGAGTTGAATAATAAGTTTACTGATTTGAATTTTTGTAAAAATAATAATAATTAAATTAAGAATTTATTTCACGATAAATCAAAAGTGAAGAACAGCTTTACAACAGCTGTCACGTAAATTTACTGACAAATTTATACTTCAACTACTTCGATGTGTTCCCACAAAACATCAGTGAAATTTCCTCCTCTGAAATTTGAGCCTTTTGAAAGTAGATGGCCAAGATCAATTTATTAGCAAATACCTCGTTACTGTTTTTGAATGTTTGGTAGACGCTAGTTGGTATAAGGATATTATTGTAATTCCATGTGGCCATAAATGCTTTAGGTGTGTAACGGTTCCGGGTAAAATCATAATTGCAAGTAACCAAATTGCTTTAACAATTTCTGGAACAGGAACCGCTCCATTTAAGGCAGGTTCTGCTTCCAAAAACACGAAACCGATTTAATGCGGTTAAGTTCCGGTTCAACAATATTGAGAACTGATACCGACCCATGTAATCGAAAATTAGAATCGGTTTTGGAATCGAATTTTTCATTTAAATGATTTTCCTTACCGATCAACATACTTGCTTTCTTAAAATTTGTGTTGAGATTCTCATAGTCTTGAACAAGTTTTTTTACCGAACCTACACCTATTAGAATAAATACAAAACATGTTCATTAATATTGTTTCAGGTTCCATATCTAATATTCATAATTCAAACACCGCAATTGAAATACAAAAAGATATTGAAAATCTTTATAACATTTTATGAATATCGACTTTATTATGCTTCCAACAAACATAGTCTTGAAGTAAACGTTGTACAAAATTTTAATTAAAATTTTTATAACATTGCTTAGCTTAAATTCACAAATATTATCCTCAAAAGTATTGTATTACTCGTTTCCAACGATTAAAATATCTCATTCATATATACTTAACACTTCTAACAACAAACAAATAGAGTAAAATAACAAAACAATGAAAGTGCAAATAAATCATTGATTTTTTTTCCAATATTAATCTATTAGGTCCAAAATATGGTACTATGGAATCGAACTGGAACCGATAAATATTAAATATGATACCCTATTTAATAGAGTAGGTTATGATTTTAAAATTTAGGAATTGAATTTTGTATGGTAGAATTTAGTTCTACCTAAACAGGGTAGGATACCATATTTTAGTGACCCCTATTTAATCAGTGTGTTGTCATTTCAATCATTGTTATTGTCTCTAAAATGCCAGCTCTTAATATTTTCTTCCATCTGAACTAAAATCTCATTATTACTGAAGAATGAAATTACCTACAAGTACACAAACAACACTAAATATATCCGAGATGGGTGAATTGGGTAATTGTCAAATACTGCGGAATTATAAATCTTGTCGATTTTACGCTATTGAGTTAGTAATTTTACCAATTAAGTTAGATCAATTTTCTCAATCACAATATATTACTAAAATACAAGTTATTAAATAATATGTTGTTAGGGTTGGTGCTCAGAGTGTCAATCTGAATCGTATTTATGTCCGATTCATAAATACGAGCAATTCTATTTTCCATAAATATTACTAATTCATTGGTAGCACCCTTGTCTTTTTACGCTTATTCGATCTGATTACGATTAGTTATCTAATTACGATTAGATCGAAACTGAATCCGGTTCAGTGATACGTGTATATTAGACAAAGACCCTAGGATTTACGATATAGTGCACAGTTACAACGTAGTTTGTAATTGACATTGGGAAGCGCGCTATTAGATGTATATCCTTAAATAAAGTTCATGGTCAAGATTTACTAACACGGGTCGGTTAGTAAAATCCGCTGAGACCAGTACATGTCGTATATCATGACTTGGTTCGATGGTTTATCCCAATGAACCGTGAGTCTCGGGAGACTCGTATAGACATGTATGTGTTTATTTGATAAGACACTGAACGACTCACTTAAGGTTTCCTAATAGATGGTACACCAACGTCAATAGGAACCTTCTCGAGTTGAGCGAGCATAGTGGTCCTCTGACTTGAGATACCACAGTGGGATATATGAGTTATCCTCCACACTTTGATGACAGTCACGTCAACGATCTATCCATGATCAGACCTCACCTGTTCGTTGGGTATGGACCGATGCTCATGATATCCAGTGTGTTTCAAGATAGGATCTGTCAGTCCTGTGTACAGGGCATATGCATCCTCACGTGTTTATGATCTAGTAAATTCATGGTCGTGGTATAACATCGGAAATTAGTTCCGAGTGTTATTTAGAGATCATAAATGAAATGTCGACTATATTATATCGAACAGGTTTGACGTTCTCAACTATACCCCAGGTATAATATGGATTGCCTGTGACGGAGGGATTATATGTATGCAATGACCTCGGCTTGCATAGTTTAGCGAGATTATCTGTGGTCGTCATAATCCATGAGTGGGTGGATTATGGACACGAAATTGGATTTCGTGACGGATAGACCTAAACTTAGAGAGTCGCACAATATGAAGTGTACTCGTTGAGTACTTTGGCAACTCTATATGAATAATACGGATTATTCATAATACTTCACCGGATTAAATGAGTTAATTCGGATCGTTTAATCAGTTAAACGACAACACATGCATTAAGGGATTTTGTTCGATGATACATAATACGATTAGATACACATTAATTAATCGTCAAATGAGATTTTGACACATGCCATAAATATATGTATTTGTTATTTATTGTAAATAAAAAAAACATATGTATAATAATAATTATATAATTGATTATTTGGATATTTAATTGTTAAATATTTAAAAGTTATGAAATGTGTTTAATTATTATTGGATTACATGGCATGTTTTGAATAAGCTTTATATATGTCCAAATATGATTTGATTATATAAAGCATATTGCAATTAAATTTGATTTAATTTTCAAAAGAGCAAAATGACTAAATTACCCTTGAAAGTCGGCAATATGAAGAATTAAAGGAAAAATTGTTTTCTTTCTCATCAAACCTAATACCATGGCCGACTATAGCACAAAAAGAATGAGTTTCAACTTGCTTGAAGAATCCATGAAGAATCAAAGGAAAATTCAAGAAATAAGGCTAGGGAATTTGAGGATTAAAGGTAATCTACCATAACCCTATGCTTAGAAATCTAGTTTCTTATTTCTTGAGTTGTTAGAAAGGTTCTATGGTTCCTTTTGATTCTGATTTTTGGGGCTTATGGTTGTGGTTGATGGATTGGAAGCCAATGAAGCATGTGTGAAGTAGATTTGGAAGTAATTAGTTTCCAAATTTGTCAATTGTTGAAGAGTTGCTATTCTAGAGTGTTGTGACCACTCTTATGGCACCTAGAATTATTCTTGAGTGCTTCATGTATGGTGATTCTAGTTGGTGTTATGATTAATTTGATTAATCTTGAAATTGTTGGATTAAAGCATGAAAAAATGGTAAATTTGGTTTGTTGATCATATTCTACCAAACTGGAAATTCTGGGATATATTTGATGTGTTGTGAACGTAATGAATGTATTTTGGGAGTTGGCACAATTTCCGGAATGTGTTTCGGAGTTGAAATAAGCGAAATTGGCGAAAAACGACGTTACCGGGTGACTTTTGAGCCAATCGGGTGACGGATGTCCAAACAGTGAATCTATCACTGTTCGGGCAGCCCATGAACTGCCCTGACACTATCGGGGCTGACCTGGGCAGTCCCCGTGTGTGTTGGGTGATCGGTTCAGTCGAAAACGCATTTTTGCATCATTTTGCGGAAAAACGATTTTCGTAAAAGTTTTGCAAGTTTTCAACAAGTTTATATCAATATTTGCTATTGAATAAATAGATTTAGGCGAAATATGAATAAATTATTCATATTAGATATTGAATAATTTATTTGGTATTTTGAAAAGTTTTAAAATACTATTTCGCCCGAACCTGCGCTTCCGACGCGCCCCATCGCCCAAAACCCCAACATATGTAAATACAAAATATAGCTTGCGATAAATAAAAGAGTCTAGAGATAGAGAAATTTGACACCGTAGTTATAATGGTTTGGTAAATAATGCCTATGTTCATTCCCACAAGCCGCGCTTGAACCTTTCACTACGACAAATTGAATCCACAATTTACACCGAGTTTTCCATGACGCACTCGCAATCAAGAGTTTTTCGTAGTTCACCCCAAACCAATAGTGTTTATACTTTATAGGTTCACCCAAAACCTTTTACAACATCAAGAGTTTTTCACTTAGGTTCACTCTTTAACCTTTACACAAATTACCCTTTTGAGTATACCCACTCAACAAGGGATTTCCCAACCAAGTATTTGAGAAATGAAGATTTTACAATACAACTTGGGGATTCACAAAAGATAAAGAAGATTATGGATGTGAGTTTCTAACCCAAGTATCTCCAAGCTCACTAAATGTGTATGAAGGTGAAGTGCGTGAGGTTTGATTATGATGAGAGTGTTTGATCAAGAAGATTTAGGTTACTCTCAATATTTTTGCCTTTAAAGAAATATAGGAAGGTGTTAAGACTTGGTAAAAACGAAATTGAGGATCAATACATATATGTCCCAGCTCTCTATTGTGAGACCGGTATGCCGGTATTGTAATTCAAACGGTTATATGACCGTTGTAGATCAAAGCACACATACTGGATTACTGATCGATATGGTGACCGGTAGCCGGTTAGCTGATCAGTATGGGGACCGGTATGATCCGTTCCGGTTCCAGTAGTCGTGCAACTCTAGATTGACTGGTATGGATTAGCTCGGTTCCAAAAAGCATACAAAACTGCCCAAAGCAGAGTATAGTCACAGTTATGCATGTATCATGGGCCGGTATGTCGGTCTCAGTGCAGAAAATGCAGAATTTGAAGATTAAAATCATTTTACACTTGACCATAATGCATATATATGAATTTGCATGAATCTTATGAGCTTAGAGTACTCGAATTATTTACTCACTTATAATGAGAGCCCAAAGCTATAAGACTACATTTGATATCTTCGTTTGGCGCTTGAATCTTCACATTTATTTACTTCACAATCAATTTACTTCGATATTTTTTTATAATGCTCGCAAATACATGCCGAAGTTTCTTACGTTACATCATCAAAATTCTTCATTGAGTTCATTGACGCTAACAAAGAAAAGATTCAAATAACTAAAACAACAACAGTTCTAGGATTGTGTTATAAATTAAATTTGATCGATGTCTTTCAAATGGATTGTGTCGAACCACTATTGCAACCTCTTTTCCCTTTTTTCGATCCTTTCAAACGACGAACAAAGAACAAAGCCACAGTCAGCCACTCCAAATTTCAATAAAACCTAATAGCATTTTGTTATTTCTTCTCCATTGAAATCAACTCATTCTGTTTTCGTCTCTTAAAAGATTTTTGTTTTTACTTGCTCCACTCTCCTGTTACTTCACATGCAAACCCACTGTTCCATGCCCTTCAAGAATCTAATTTTTTTTTTTTTTTACAAATTAATAGGAACTTGTTTAAGCATCCAAAACCAAGAAGTCTGTTACTAGTACTCAACGTTTTATTGTGCCAATAAAAAACATCGATCTGGAAGAGATCAAATATAAAAGCATCAAAGATTTATAGATGAGTAGCCACCGAGTACACAATTATGAAACCGAGACTCTTACTGAACACGAAAATGGTAAAAAAAAAATGTTGAAGACTGTGGAGAGAAGAGAATGCAATTGGGTTTTAAAGGAAACTGGGCAGGAGCAGAATAAGGACATAATTTGGTTTTAAAAGCACTAGAGAAGGATGAGGGCTCTTTAGGATAGACCCGACCACGGTTATGGTTCGAAATCCAAAATTAATTGTAACCAAACCAATTTAGATTACGGTAAATTGTAATCGAAGCAGGTACTACCGGTTCAGTTACGGTTATAATTCAACTTCAATAATAATATTAAAAAAATTAATATTTATTATGTACGTTACAAATTATTTTGTCTTTTTGGTGGGTTTATTGGCAAAATAAAATAAATTATGTGGATCAAATTAGTAAATTGATTGTTGACGTCTTGTAAATTGAATATATGACTAGGGGTAAAATTGTCCAGTTAATGTGGTTAATTTATTTAGCTTCTAATGAGTTACAGTAGTGCCGGTTCAAGAAAGTGAGAAACCATATTCATGGGGTATATTAGTAATCACGCTGTCAAATAACGGTCAAACAACAAACGCCAGGAGGGATTTCACTAATAAAAACATCTTCAGCATCTACTTGCAAATAGGAAATACCTCATGTGAGGAAATTAAAAATTACTCATTTCGATTTCACAACTTATTATCTATGGGGGTAAAATCATCACTCGACCAATAAATATATTACTGTTCTAAAAAAATTACATAATTAATTGAAAGACAATTTGATAATTGTAAAAAAAAAAAAAAAAAAAAAAAAAAAAAAAAAAAAAAAAAAAATGAAATGAAATGAAATCTTGACTTCTTCTATTACTTTATTATTGATTGCTACAACCCGAATAGTTTGAGGTGTACAGATGACATGATACGTCCGTTCACTAAAATTTATATATATATATATATATATTAAATTTAAAATTAATCAATAAAATAAAAAAAATGAATTACTACTTAACACATCTCATATATTTATTGATTTGGTGTATTTAAATATGTCCCGTATTTGAATGCATATGGTTTTTTAGCAGAAGCCGTCGTGTGCTTTGAATGCCATGGGGATGGGAAATTTTGTTGCGTTTGATTTAATTTGGGTGGCTTTTTTATTCTCCTCTCATTGTAAATAGCGTCTCAAGGAGAAGAATTTACGAGATGTGATGCAAATATTATTTTAGAAGCAGATCAAGCAACGAATTGAAGAATCTGCGTAATTAAACTCATTTTCAATGAGTTATCAATTATAAAATAACAGTATATGAACAATTTATCAAATATTGTGTTATTTTTATTTTTCTACTTTTGTGGTTAAAATTGTAATTTCATGTTTAAATAATCTATAAAAAATCCTCAAAGGATGTGACTTGGAAGTGTAGGATTCAGGATTTGACATTGTTGTTAGAATTTAAATAGTACGTTTCTTATAAGAGTCTGAGACAGCCAGGAATTTTACATGCTATGCTTAAGCCCGGAATTGATGATTTGACGGCGGAATTTCCTACGATTCCAATAATAATAATAATAATATCTATAAGAATAATTTAGTAATTTCCTACAAAATCAATAACATAATTGGTGTAAATTGATACACTTTATGGACCGACGAACGTCTCTCCAAGTTTTTGGAAAATTTTGAACTTTCCCCTATTTTTGAGTGTAAACTTGTTGGAATGAATTTGATCATATTCCTAAGGAAATTCATCGGTGTGTTAATTTTAAAGTTAAACATTTCCTAAAATAATTCATGAAAAAATTATATATTATTAATTGTAAATTACAAACTTTAAAACAAATATCATTAAGTACATATTCCATAAAATTTGACTGAACTTGATAAAATTTATCTGAGAAACGTTACAATGAATGAGTTTTGTCAAAACTCTTGATGGTTCTCATTGGAAAGTTTATAATTTAGAAATCAATAATATATAATTTTATGATAAAAAACTTTATATTTTAAGAGATTCATTTATTTTTATTAAAATGAGAGGATAAATAAAATATAAGCAAATATAATTGTGGCACCACTGATCATTGAAAGTGGAATTATTTTGTAACAGCAAGGACAGCAAGATAAAAATTTGTTAGGTCATTGAAAATAGCAAATTTGGATAACGATATGCTCCTAGATACTGTAATGCTAATGACGCAAATAGCCCTATTATATGGAAAGACAACTTTCACCTCTTTTTAATTAATGAAAAAATGCATATTTTCTATTTATTTGTAACACCAGTTGAATCAAGTTTGCATTAAAAGACTACACAACAGGATGAATCCACAATATGACATGTATTGTATGGTATTTGGGTTTAAAACGTAATTTGAGTTTGACACGATAAATGTTAACAAGAGTGGTGTTTAACATGTTCACCTGAGCACCCAAGAGAAGGGGATACGAAAAGCAAAAACACCGAGCACCTGTTATCGCACAAATACATTTCCATGTTTGCTACTTTCAAAATAATGCCTCAAGCTGGTAATTCAAGCTTTGCATTGTTCTTCCAGCTAAAAAAAAAAAAAACATGAGGACGAGGTCAATATAATTGTATCAGCAAATGTTTAACTATGATTTGGAAAAAAAGAACTCACTGACCTTTGGAAGTAATAGTAAAAGAAATCAGCATAGAGCAATGTCTGGACAAGACCTGATATCCAAGCTGCAAGAGAAGACCAATCGTGTACGTAAATGATGATGTGCTCATCATGGGTATAAGTAACCAATTTGATTTTTGAAAGAGAGAGAGACAACTTTGAATAAGCGAAGTATGACATTCAAATATATAACATCAAAATAGCACGTATGTACGTGGTTGTGAATGCTCTCAAGCACACAGAAAGGGAGTGAGTAAGAATGGGAGAGAATCATACTTATCCAATGGACGTAGTGAACCTCAGTAAAATAGCGATAAATCCAGTTTAATATGTACAACGATCTGTATGCACTGCATTACAGGAAGCAACAAAGATAAGTTTACCATATTCTAACTAAAGAGAAACAAAAACTGGTTGCACAGTAGATAAGAAAAAAATACCAATATTTTGCATACTGCAGGTAAATATTGGATGGTAATCCAATAGTTCTGACATGATTAGTTGCATCATGCCCTCACAACTCTATACTATTGCAGGAAAAATAGCAATGGTACTAAAAAGGAAATGAACCAAATATAATGATAATATTTCCTATGTTATACTGAATAAGACAAGGTATATGGATAAACCGAATACTGAAGACTGACCCCAAATCATCAGTTATATGGAAATATGATAAGTTGCAATTCATGTGAAATGAGTATAAACACAGGAATTTAAACATACGAAATGAGCTTTACACACTTTCACGGCAACTTTAGTGTTGGTTCTATTCGATTGAAAGAAAGACGTTAGCTCTTTGCACCATAACCAAATGGAGCCTAAGGTAGTATACTGATCTCTCAAGAGCGAAATTCTTTTAATGACTGAATAAGTGTTTGTGCATTTAGGTTATGTTTTCAGGAAAACTTTATTAATCCCAATCCCTATATTGTTCTGACAGTAGAGCATACATGTAGAAAAAAGAACATGATTTGGAAAGCATATGAAGAAGCCAAAGTAAATGATAAGACTAAAAAAGATTCTAGAGAAGAGGAGAAAAAAGTTCTGATTGCATATCATCATAATCAGATAGTGAGTGAGGAGTACCAAGGAAGAACAACAAAGAAAAAAAAATAGTCATAACTGAGCATGCTCTAAAATTAGACTTCATTCTTGCAGAATAGCAATATCAATTCCGCTTGGAAAAGTAAGAGAAATTAAAATAATTGCATATCAGATGAGAATGAAAGATGAGAACTCTACAGGTATAAAATAACACACGAGTCACAACTATAAAACTTCATTCCTACAATATAACCATAGCACCAAGATGAGAATGAAAATCATAAATCAAAAGACACCATGAAATATCATATTTTAAATAATAAACAAAGTACTTCATTGATCAGAAAATTAATACAAGGAATTTAGAAAAACAGTATACCCAAGGAGAAAAACATATTGCCCTGTCAAGTTATCGATATTTCTCGTCCTCTGCAACAATACAAGCTGAGGAAGTATGGCAACAGCTTCTAAATATAAAGAAAATGTCCACATTACCTGCCCAATATTCTATTAGATAAGAAAGAGGGGGGAAACGAGGCAAAAGGATAAAGAACAGATTAACACTTTGATTCACAATCAGTATGTTACATAGAAGTACCAACTAACACTGTGACGGCTCAGTAAATTGATGTAAATATTTCAAATCAGAAGACAGTGAGAGCAACAAGGAGAATTCACAGAAATATTTAACAATTAAAAGTACCAAGTAATACCTCTTTCAAGGTAAACCTCTCATTTATAAGTAAGGCCAGAATTAGGCAAGGCAGCACGAGAAAGAAATGGCGAAAAGTATCTTGGTCCTTATCATAAGATCTACGAACAAGCTTATGGCGCCTCATGTACCAAACAATCGAGAAAGAGCTCCCCAGGAATATTAACTTCATTACAGTATTATAAAATGAAATGTAACTCGTAAATATATCCAAGTAGCGAGTAGCAAAGACAAGTGCATAGAGTTCCTGGGTCTTCAGGGATATGCCTGCATAAAGAATAGAAGTGCAAAATCATAGAGTGCACTAAATTAAGAGTCAAACATAGCTTTATTATGGTCACAACTCACGTGTCAAATATACTTCGACTTAAATGCAAAAACATCATAATGATTGCAAATGGACCAGCAAGTAGGGGAAATGGCAAGACAACAGAAGGTAATAATCCAAAAAAATTTCATATAACACCAAAGATCTTAGTCATATAACATCAAAGTTTCTACAAAAACCTTTTACCTTGGAAATATTACTTGAATAAACCAATACTATCCCCAAAAACATATAAAAATGGTGGACATAAGGATGAAACAGAAAGCAATGCCGCAATTACAATAGCACAACCTAGACTACACGAATACGACAAGCTCTGGTGCATATAATCCATAATTTCTACGCAAAACAATCTTTCGTAATAGTTTGATGCGCAATTGTGCAGCAACCAAGTTTATTCCCAAGCTTTGGGACGACTGCGGAATATCCTAACTCAGATCCTCTACCGATTTGTCCTTGGTAACTCGAATAAGTCCAATTGGATACTCATGAACAGCTCAGAAATCAAACTTTGATTCTCACTCTCAAGCTAACTGAACTAGTTTGAGTAAAGACCTGACAATTGCGAGCTGCCCTCGTCTACTTAGCTTAACAAGAGGCCATTTTCAAAACTCAAAAAATACTAATACCCAAATATCCACTAATTACATTAACTTAAAACTACAAATGAAAAGAACATTTATCGAAATTAGACACAAAACCACCAAAATAAAAACCTCCAATTTGCAAATACAAACCATATTTCTTCACAAACAACAAATGAGTACAAATTATACAGCAACCATATAATAAAAAACTAAATTTCCATTATTTCCAAAGCTATTACACCGACTAAACAATTATCCAAAAAACAAAATCCATGTGAAAAATATGAAGATATGAAAGTACCAGCACAAGATTTGATGGTGTGGATCTTGAGGAGTAAAACAAGGACGCTGGCCAAATGGGTCATGTCCCCTGCTAACCTAAATATATTCATCTTTTTTTTTTGGTGTAATGTAATGTTACAATGTGTTTGGATCACCGGAATGTGCTTTCTGGGAACTGTAAAGATGGAATTTTTTCAGATCTCCGGGGGATCCAGAAGCGAAGGGGAAACTTTTATCGACAGTTTTGTTTCTGTTTTACTTTTTTCTAAAGATTTAAATTTAGCACTTTTAATTTCCATGATTATGAATTGGACTTAGGCTTGGGCTTATTTTTGACCTGGGCCTGTGTTTGGGCTTGGGTTATGACTATATGATTCCTCAAAGCGAAAATGGCATTGGCATTCAGGCATGATTTTAATTTCAGAGAGGACAAATTAGGGTTTATATTGATCTATGATGAAATTTTTTACTTGTGGGATTGAATGGAGAATGAGAATGATTATGATTGAAAGTGTTTTAGTTGCTTAAATGGAAATAGGAATAAGAATAAAATATGTGGGACCCATGCATTACCATAAGGAAATGAGAATCTCATTCTAAAATATAATGAGAATATTTAATTTGTCCCTAAATAAATTAATATTTAATAAATAAATAATTATTATTAAATACATATATAATTAATTAATTAATCACTAATTAATAATTAATATTAATAACAAATAAGATTAATAATAATAATTAATGACTAATAATTGATAATTTAATATTTTAAATAATAACTAATGATTAATAAAATAATAATAAGTGGCGAATTAATATATAATTTTAAATAAGGATATTTTTATAATTATTAATAATTCATTTATATTATTAGAAAAAGTAAACATATCAATGACAATACTACATGAATTCAATTCCGATTTATGCAATTAAGTAATCAAGTTATTCTAATTTCGATTACAGTCTAATCTGATACCATAACATCTTAATTTAAACTCATTCTGATTATGATTACGTAAATGCACAAAAAATGGAGGGAAATGAAGAACATTGTTAATATTTATATATAAAATAGTATGACAAGCATGGTTTTGTTATTAAAGTGTTATGAGATAGTATGACAAGCATAATAGACCATGAAATCATTAAATTTTTTTTTTTATTTTAGGTAGCAAATTTGTACTTATGATAACACCAAACATTCTCAGAGAGAGATTTGAATACATTATTGGATATTAATATTGGAGGTTGTTGGTATCACATCCATAATGTGAACTCACTCGCTTATGTTCGTATATCTTAGTAATGAGATGACACAGCAACTAACATTGGTATTATCAATCTTGAAAAAATGGATGGTTGAAAAGGGAGCATCGTTGCCATCGGTGTTTGTTTCAGATCGAGCTTTGGCGCTAATTAATGTCATTGAAGTATGTTTTCCCATGGCACATCACATTCTTTGTATTTGGCACATAAACCAGTGCGTAATGAAGAAATGCAGCCATATGCTTGGTCTGGAGTGGAAACGCTTTTATGCATCATGGAACTCACTCATTAATTCATCGACACAGTGGTCTTACCATCAGAAATGAGAAGTCATATGCGTGGAGTTTAGAAAAATCAAGAGTGTCCTAAATTACGTTTGGGAGATGATGAATGATGAGCGACTAATATGCATATATTTGCCGCCCATCTAGCTTGATGTTTTGTGAGTTATCTCGAGTTTTCTGAGTATTTTGATGTGTTTTGGGTTCGTTTTCCGGTAAAGATAATATTGAGACTCGATGGAATTAACGAGGGATGAAAGTGGCAAAATACGGAGTAATTTAGGGTAAATTCGGAGTCAAAACTCGCGTCTCGATACAGGATTGTGCGTCGAGACGCGCAATTGAAGAAATGAAACCAATAGCTTTCGAAGGTGGCGCGACGCCCACCATGGCGCGTCGCGACGCAGTTCTGCGTATCAGATTCGGCCCAGACTCGATTTTTAAGCAGGAAACACCCCCCAGACCTCCTATATAAACAACAACTCGTCCCAAAACCTAGAGGAGAGTTCCATAACCTAATTTTACAGCCACCAAAAGAGATTTTTGAAGGAGAAGACAAAAACACACCAAATGAGCACATCACAGGAACTCAACAGGAAGAAGCAAATGACTGGCGATCTCGACAAATCTTCTTTTTTTCATTTACTTCCTTAATATTTTGTTTATCTTTGTTTAATTATTTAGAGTTTCTGAGTTACTGAGTATGTGTAGTAATTAAACCTCTAATTTGGGGTTGTGATGAAACCCGTATTTATGAACTTATAAATTGATTTTCTTATATTTTGTGTGATGTTGTAGTTTATTTATTGAATCTTATGTTTAATGCTTCTTGTTGCCTGATCACCAATAAGATTGGTGTGGTAAACTTAGATAAACTTGAAAAATATATTTTAGGTTTAGCTTTAGATTCAATAGCACACGATCTCATCTTAGGGATTTCTCTCTATGATAGAAATATACATGTAGGGCATGTGTAGCCATAATTGGAACTTGTTATTAATGAATTCGAGGTGATTTATTTAATATAGAAATATAGTTAATTAATTTACTTTGGATATTTTAGCTCGACCATCGAAAGAGGCTTGTGGATATCTTTATGTTCCAGGTTAATAAACCAATATATTACACAAATATAGTTGGTATATGGCATTGACATCCGTTATTTGAATAGGTTATCAAATTGTATCCATCTAATATGGCCCCGATAACGTGTAGGCACTCTTTTAACAGCTAAATTTATTCAAAATTGAAACGGTTTTTGTATTCATATGAAAATGGTGTAAGCTTTTATCCTAATTTTCTAGCTTTATTTCCCACATGTTAGCGACGCAATCGCGTAATGGATTTTGATGATGCAATATAAGTGAAGATTTCGACGCACAACGGCGAGACATTATAAAAAGATGTCGAAACACAGCGGCGGTAAAGAGCAAAGAATGTGAAGATTGGCGCATATTGAAGAAATTATGTAAAGTTTTAGCTCAGTGCTCTTAATGTATTGTGAATTATTTATTCAAGTACCTAAACTCATAGGAAACATGCACATTCACTTAGATGCATTAGGTTCATGTACAAAATATCTTAAAACTTCATATATGCATTTTTGGTACAGAGACTGACATACCGGTCCCTTACAAGTCTTCATATCGGTGAGATGCTCTGTTTTGCAAGCTCTCATGAACCGGCATATTTCATATCGATATCATACCGGTCATACTGGGGATTACATACACACTGAAATCGGCATGCATCAAACAGGCCACCATACCGGTGAGCCAAACCGGCACGGACCATACCGGTTCATATACTAGTGACCATATCGATGAGCCTATTAGTAAAACATGCCTACTGGAACCGGCAAGGACCAAACCGATCCCCATACCGGTGACCATACCGGCTTAACGAATATATTCAAACGGTAACATAGCTGTTACTATGCCAGACCGGCATACCGGTGTCTGGAGACCGACATACCGGTCTCAGATAGAGAAGTTGGGGCTGCTTTGTATTTTATTATAAATTGAGCCCCAATTCATTTTTACAATGTTACACAACCTTCATATACATTACTGTAGGCACTGCATTTTTGCATATAAGTCCCTATGATGAGTCTCATTTAGAGACACTACCTTTTAGGTCACGGAGGTCGCGGGAAACGGATGTCGGAAGGGGAAATTCAGAATAAGTATGTCATCAGATTCATTTCAAGTTCACTGTCTTCGTTCGTGCTGCGTTCGTTACCACGTTCGAATGTCAAGCAGATTGCGGGCGTTCGTGTAGCGTTCGAATCGGCGTTCGAACAGTGTCGGTATTTCTGGTTTTGCTGCTAGTCTCACACCCAAGCCCAATTAGCCCACCAAAGCCCATAAAACACATCCAAATTAATAAAACACATATTTAACACATGGGGAATTAAATAAAATCTAAAAATCATATACCAAATTAAAATAAATATCAAATAAAATCATGTCTAATTAAAATCAATCAAGTTTATTATATACCAAACTAAATAAATTGTATGCCTAATCTAAACAAATTAAATATATTAACTTCCTAATAACCAAATTTTGTCCCCCAATTAATCTTTGGTTTTCCTTGTTTGACACTAAATCAAATCCCCCTTTAATGCACCAAATCCCTTCCTTGTCAAGCAAGTAGAAGCCCTAGCCCTTTGCCTATAAAAAGAACCCTTCACCACACATCTAAAGCCCTAGTGGATTCACACAAGAAACACCCAAGCTCATTGACACAACCGAACTCACACTCACAACCCTCACAAATCAAACACACAGCCGAGACACGTAAACCATTGACCACGCACGGCCAAAGCCTTTTGCCACTTCAACGAACTCACAACTCACAACCCCTTTACGCACTACACTAACCCCAAATCACACCTAAACAGAAGCAAAAAACGCAGCAAACAGCAGCCAAAAATGCAACAAACAGTGACCAAAAAACAGTAGTGAAACGGAGGGAAAACAACAGCCCGAATAGCGAAGCAGCAAAGGGAAACATTGAACCAGTGAACCGGAGGAGTTGCGGAGCATCCACCCTTCCGACGACCGTGTACAGTACTTCCGAATGTCGACATAAAAGGTTAGACCTGAGGGCACCTTTCTCATTAGTTTATATTCATCTTTTAATTGTTTATTGAATTTTATTCGCATGAGAGTCGTTGCATAATGTGTGTTGTGGCCCTTGAATGAATGAAAATGTGTCGCCTCTTGTGGTATATAGGATGGAAACCCGGACATAAATTTCATAGCCGATTCCGAATGGACGGTAGTATGATCTGTACTCGGGATACAACTCCACGTACCACTTGAGTATACGGCACATATTTTATTTAACGTTATCTTGATTTGTTTATTATCGTTATTTATTTTCTGCATGTTATTTATTTGAGTAATGATGAGGTCAAGCGTATGGGCTTAGTAAGTGCGATTAAAAGTCCTCTATTTCGAGGGGTTAAAATCCTTTACCACGATGTTTCGCCGCGCCGGACGATGTATATTCGGTTGAATGTGAGATGTGTTCAATCGGGTATACGAAGTCCGATATTGTTGTTGTCTTTTATTTCTTATATGCATTGTGTTATCAGCACATGGGCTTAGTAAGTGCGATTAAAGGTCCTATATTTCGAGGGGTTAAAATCCTTTACCACGATGCTTCGCCGCGCTGGACGATGTATATTCGGTTGAATGTGAGATGTGTTCAATCGGGTATACGAAGTCCGATATTGTGTTGTCTTTTATTTCTTGTATGCATTGTGTTATTAGCGCATGGGCTTAGTAAGTGCGATTAAAGGTCCTCTATTTCGAGGGGTTAAAATCCTTTACCACGATGTTTTGCCGCGTCGGACGAGGTACACATGATTAGATGAGAATGAGTTCAATCAGACACGTGAGGTCCTACATTGTGGATTTTTTTGTCTATGTATGTGTTGCATGCATCAGGTCTAGTTCCGTTCGAACGCGTTCTCGAACGCTATACGAATGCGAACCTTCTGTTTACCGTTCGAACGCGTTTTCAGACGCTACTCGAACGTGCACGCATTTTCATAGTTTTATCATGCATCAGGTCTGGTTCCGTTCGAACACGTTCTCAAACGCCATACGAACGCGAACCTTCTGTTTACCGTTCGAACGCGTTTTCGGACGCTACTCGAACGCGCACGCATTTTCTTAGTTTTATCATGCATCAGGTCTGGTTCCGTTCGAACGCGTTCGCGAATGCTATACGAACGCGAACTTTCTGTTTACCGTTCGAACGCGTTTACGAACGCTACACGAACGCACACACACTGAAATGAGTCATTTTCATTATATTCTATGCGTAATTGCCCCTATCAGTTATCCATTTGTATTACGAATCTGCTTGCCTCTTTTCATTACGCATGATTGTGCAATTGCCATTTATTTATATTCCCCATATGTATGAGTACAATGTGCTTATTAAGTTGTATGCTTGCCGTATGTTAATTTACCTTATGCATGCAAATTCGGACATAGATTATATACAAATAAGTTGTATGCAAACATGAAAAATGTGTTATATGAACTTAGATATGAGCTTTGTACTTATGCATGCGAACTTATGAGTAAATTATCCTTGGAAATAAATGTCGCTTAGGCTTGGTTGAATTATCGCACAAATCATTTTATTACAAGTGGCATAAGTAAGGGACCATTCTGAACCCAACGGTTTGAGGTCTTCCCTCGCGAGGGGTGAGTGAGGCCTTAAATCTTTGTCCCGGTTCACACCGGGTGGTGACTCCATCATTCTTCGATGTAGTCCCCCGCGGGCTACTCCGTACTCCCAACCGGGCCGCGAGCCCGGAACAGCATGCGTCGCCCAGTTTCTGTGTTCCCACAATTACACTAAGGCAAAAACAGAGAGTTTTCTTTAACCTTCATAATCATACACTCTCATAAATCAAGCTCACACAATACACCTTCTTAATCTTTAGTAGTGAGCTTATATCACTTGGGTAGGAAACTCGCACAATCTTCTTTATCTTTGTGAGTGCTCAAGTTTGTTTACAAACTCCTTAATCAAAACACTTGCGGATTGTGAAATCCCATCGTTTAGGTAATTGTAAAGGTTAGTGAGTGAGCCTACATAGAAAACTCAAAGTGTAAGGATTTAGAGTGAACCTTGCGTAAAACTCTTGGTTGCGGGTACGCCACAGTAAAAAATCGATTGATAGTGAAAAGCTTCAAGCGCGGCTTGAGAGAGTGGATGTAGGCATTATTGGCCGAATCACTATAACTCACGGTGTTATTTTCTCTATCCCTTAACTCTTTAATTACCGCAAGTTTATTTTTGTATTTACTTATATATTAGAAACTTGCATATAGGTAATATTTATTGTATGAGAAAATATACCCCAAGGCTTAATCGGTAAAAGTAGTTAAAATCGGCAAAGATTTTTATTTCTACATTATTAGGCAATAACCAAATTCACCCCCTTCTTGGGAATATAGAGTTTGTTTGTTGTATTGCTTGTAAGGAATTTCAATTAGTATCAGAGCCAGGTTTTTATTGGGGTTGGTACTAAGAGCGCCAATTCCCGGTTATATTTCCTTGTAAATATTATTGTAAATATTTTATTATGAATAAAATGAGCAGTTTCTGTAATATAATATATCTTCTTATATGGTAAAGACGTAATTGACCTTAGAATGATTAGTCATGATGCAGTTGCAAAAGCGTCACAACTGACATTGAGTTGTATCATGATGTTGTCATTCTCAGACTGTTCCTGGTCAAGGTTTACACTACTTGGTCAGTAAAGTAAACCCGTTGAGACCGGTACATGTCGTATATTGGAATATATGATTCCAATGATTTCTCAATGAACCATGAGTCTTGGAGACTCGTATAGACATGTAGGTGTTTATAGCGGATAAACACTGAACGACTCACTGAATATTCTTAATAGGTGGTACACCAACGTCAATAAGAATCTTCTCGGGTTGAGTAGCATTTGTGATTCTTCGACTTGAGATACCACTGTGGGCACATGAGACATCTTCCACACTTAGATGGCAGTTACGTCACCGGTCTATTCAAATCAGACCTCCGCCTGTTCGTTGGGTGTGGACAGATCATCAGGGTGTCCTGCGTGTGTCGAGATAGGATCCGTCAGTTCTGTATACAGAGCATAGATAGTCCATATATAATTAGCAATCAGATAAAAACCATGGGCTCGTGGTACATTTTAGAAGTGAGTTCTAAGTGTTCTTTTAGAGATTGCTAATAGAAACGTCGACTGAATTGTCCTTATAGAGATTTGACGTTTACATCTATATCTCTGGGATATATCCGGATACCTATGACGGATGAATTAAACATATGCCATGACCTCGACCTGTATGATTCAGCGAGTTTATCCGTGGTCGTCATAACTTACGGGTGGGTAAATTATGGACACGAAATTAGATTTCATCACAGATATGCCTGAATCTAGAGAGTTTCACTAGTGAAATATACTCGTAGAGCACTAGGGCAACTTTTATGAATAATACTGATTATTTATAAGTCGTTTAAAGGTTAAACGAATAATACATGCGAAGAGACCTAATAGTCATTTCCTAATTATTGTGTATTTGTATTTAATGATAGATTTTATTAAATACATATTAATTAAATGTCAAATTATGATTTTTGACATATATCATAAATATATATGTATTTGGATATTTAAAGTAAATATAATACATATATTTAAAATATTTATATTTAAATAATTATTTAATTATTAAATAATTAAATTAATTAAAAATATAAATATCTTAAGTTTTGATATTTTTGGAGATGCCTTGAGTTGCTTTATTTGACTTGTTGAAAATCATTAAATGGTATACCGATCATACACACAAGTTGATTAAAACTTCTATGAAACAAAATAAAAATATCTAGATATTTATTTATTTCTCCAAAAATTCGGCCAATGCTTAAAGTTGGAGTATAAATTATTTTGTTTCATTTTCATTCATTTAAGGTTAAGCCACCAAATATTACAAAGTGAGTTTTGAGAGAAAAATTTTGGATATCAAAAGAAAAGCTTGAAAAACTTGGATTTTTGTAAGTTTTTCTTAAACTTTTTCAATTAGAAAATTATTTCTATGATACTAGGCTACAACATGTGTTGCTTAGTTTCTTCTCTACTCTTTTAGTTTGTAATTTGTTGGTTGGAAACTTGTTTGAAAGATTCTTGCATGCTTGTTTTATAAAGTAAGGTTGAAATGAGTTCATTGGCTTACTTTTGATTTTTTGATAATCATGTTGCCATTCTAGAGTTGCTAAGCCACTCATTGATGACCTAGAATTGTTCTTGAGTTGTTTCATGATGGTGAGACTTATTTGGTGTGGTAAAGTTTGAATTAAAGTGTTGGATTTAATTGATTTGGTAAAATTTATCAATTTGAAGAAATTATAAAATTAGGGCTCTTAACCCTTTCCAAATTTGGGGATTTTCATATATGTGATGTATTATGGTGTGTGTTTGATGCATATTAATTTTTGAGTTGATTGGATTTGATCTTAATGTGTTTTGAACAAAAAATGACCAAATTGCAAAAACTGAAAAATTCTCGGTGGTTTCGGCAATTAGCAAAAACTTGGGGATTTTGTTGTAATCTGATTTTGATGTGGTGGACATATTGGAAATCATTTTAGAAATTATTTAGAATCATCCAAAATTGCATTTGACAATTTTAGGACTAAAATGATCAATTTGCAAACTTGTGGGCAATTCGGCAATTACCAAGAAATTTGATTTCTTATGTAAAATTTCAAAATTTGATAATTGGGTAATTAAATAAATAAGTTTATTTAATTGATCCAAGAAAAATTTTGAAATCGAAAAATTTTGATTTTCCGCGTTTCCGCTGCATTACCGGATTTTCGCCATAAAACCCCTACAGTTTTCTCAACAAAGACTTAACCGTCCGAGAAAACGATCATGGCTTCTACAAGCAACTCGTCAAATCTTAATGTGGGATTTTCTATTGCAAGACCTCCATTCTTCAACGGAACCGATTATAACTATTGGAAGATAAGGTTTCTTAACTACATTTTAGCCGTATATACACAATCCTTCAAGGTGATCACACGGGGTGTAAAAACGTTGATGAATAGGGATATGAATGGTGTGGAGATTCTTAAGCCCAATATTGAGTGGACCGATGAGGAAATTGCACAAAGCTGTACAAATGCTAAGGCAATTAACCATCTCATATGTACCATTGATCGTAGTCAAATTAACAAGCTTCCGGAATTTGGAAATGCACATGAGCTATGAAAGTCTCTAGAAATGATCAACGAGGGCACAAGCCAAGTAAAAGAATCTAATATTAACTGATTCATGTGCGAATTGGACAACTTCAAAATGGAATCCGGGGAAGAGATTGATCATATGATTTCGAGGTTCACAATTATTATAAACCATCTAGGTGCTTTGGGGAAAATCATTGGGCCAACCGATCAAGTGAAGAAAATACGTAGGTCACTCTCGAAAGAATATAGAAGCTACATCTCCTCCATCAAAGAAGCAAACGATATGAACACTTTGAAGCTAGATGATTTGGTCGAAAAACTACTTGAGTATGAATTGGAAATCAAAATGGATCAAAAGGAGGAAGATGAGAAAAGAACAAGGAGGAATCTAGCCTTGAAATCAAGAAAAAAGATGATGATATCTCAAGTGAAGAAGATAGTTATGATGACTTAGCACAAATCACCAAAAAATTCAAAAAGCTCATCAAAATCGTAAAGCTTAAAGGAAAATCAAGAATGGATGAGAAGAAATAAGAAAAATGGCCACGGAAGCACAAGAAAATAGTTTGCTATGAGTATGATAAACCGGGTCATATAGCTATTGATTGCCCATTGAGAAGATTCAAAGGAAAAATCCAAGAAAAAGGCATTGAAATCTACTTCAATTTGGAGCGATAGCGACTCTAGCTCATCTGAGGAGTAAGAGATCAAAGAAAGAACTAATCTAGCATTCATGGCTATCGATGATGATAATTTCTTCTTTAAAAGCGAAGAAGAAAATGTACACAACTCTCAAAAATATAATGATTTACTTGATGCTTTTAATAGATTAAATGAGTTGTGTGAAATGCTTAAAAAGAAATATAAATTAGTTAAAAATGAGCATTCATCACTTAAAAATGAACATGCATCTTGTATGGATAAAATTCATGTTTTAGATAATGATATTATTTCCTTAAAGGCCAAACATGAAAAAGAAATAGCATGTTTAAATGATGAAAATGCATGTTTAAAAGACAGAAAGCTATAACTTGAAAATAGAATATTTAACATGCCATTTAACTCAAAAACATGTAATTGTGAATATAGTTTGAATGAAAATGTTGCTTTAAACAAAAAGGTAATATAATTGCAAAATATTTTAGCAAAATTCACATTAGGGAAGAAAAATTTTGATATGTTATTTGAATCCCAAAAATGTGTTTATAATAGAGAATGATTAGGATATAAGCCTTATATCAAGAGAAATTTTTTAAAGAACTATTTTGTTAAGGCATCCAATTCTCATGCTAATATTGCCATCAATGAAAATGTCACATGTCATGCATGTAATAAAAAGAGACACAAAATATTTGAGTGCATGAACAAAAATGTGAATTAAAGTGCATGGATTCCTCAAGGAATCAAAATTAACCCCTATGGATCCAAGAAAGGTTGGGTACCAAAGTACACTTGAAAACTTTGTAGGGGGAGCTTTGGGAAGAATCTTAAAGAGAAATGCGAATTGATCCCAAAGGCTCAAAGAGATGAGGAATGACAATAGTTATAGGTAAAATCCGTATTCACATAAATATTGATATTGTTTCCTCCAAACTACATATATATGCCCATTTCAAATTAGTAAATTTAATTATAAGCATACTAATGATTAGACAATGTATTCAATTTTCCATTGGTATCAATTTTCATTTGATATCATTACATGCCTTAATCATATATTTAACCTCATATAATATCAACTAGTATCACATTGATTTTATTGAGTTAAATGATATATATGTGATTACTTGATTGATTTGCATTGAACATGCCTTTGCCATTGAACATATTTAGTTAAAAATGAAATGCATGTATATAGACATAATTGATATCATCAAATGCATGTATATTTGATTTTTTGTTTAATTAATATCATTAATGAAATTGAGTAATGATCTATGCATGATTTCTTTTTATGGCAAAATGGGGAAATGCTAATGTGCATATTTATAAATTTTGATATATTCATTTGATAACGCACATATTTGATAGGTATATCATTAGAACCTATTTTTTGCTTCTCCACTTTTTATAATGTCAAAGGGGGAGAAATCATTAGAAATGAGATTAAAACTTGTGTTACCATCACCCTTGTATTAAGGAGGAGTAAATTTACTAATGTATTTGTCTAAGTATAATAGAGTTATATTGAAGACAATCACACATTGAGGGGGAGCTAATATTGAGGGGGAGCAAAATTTAGAAAATTTGGATTCTCAGAAGCTCACAAATTTTAAGGGGTTGTCATCATCAAAAAAAGGGAGATTGTTAGCGACACAATCGCGTAATGAATTTTGATGATGCAACACGAGTGAAGACTTCGACGCACAACGGCGAGATATTATAAAAATATGTCGAAGCACAACAGTGGTGAAGAGCGAATAATGTGAAGACTGGCGCATATTGAAGAAATTATGTAAAGTCTTAGTTTATGGCTCTAAATGTATTCTGAATTGTTTATTCAAGTACCTAAGCTCATAGGAAATATGCACATTTACTTAGATGCATTAAGTTCATGTACAAAATGCCATAAAACTTCATATATGCATTTTTAGTACATAGACCGGCATATCGGTCCCTTACCGGTCCCCATACTGGTGAAATGTTCTGTTTTGCAAGCTCTCTAGAACCGGCACATTTCATACCAGTGCCATACCGGTCATACTGGGGGTTGCATACACACTGGAACCGACATGCATCAAACCGGCCACCATACCGGTGAGCCAAACTGTAGGGGTTTTATGGCGAAAATCCGGTAACGCAGCGGAATCGCGGAAAATCAAAATTTTCCAATTTCAAAATTTTTCTTAGATCAATTAAATAAACTTATTTATTTAATTACTCAATTATCAAATTCTGAAAAATTACACAATAAACCAAATTTCTTGGTAATTACCGAATTACCTCAATACTTTGCAAATTGATCATTTTAGTCATAAAATTGTCAAATATAATTTTGGATGATTCTAAATCATTTCTAAAATGATTTCCAACATGACCAACACATCAAAATCAGATTGCAACAAAATCCCCAACTTTTGACTAATTACCGAAACCACCCCAGATTTTTCAGCTTTTGCAATTTGGTCATTTTATGTTCAAAACATGCCAAGATCAAATCCAATCAACTCAAAATTTAATATGCATCAAATGCACACTATAACACATCACATATATGAAAAGGCTGAAATTTGGAAAGAGTTAAGAACCTTAATTTTACAATTTCTTCAAATTGACAAATCTTACCAAATCAATTAAATCCATCATTTTAATTCAATCTAAACTACACCAAATAATTCTCACCATCATGAAACAACTCAAGAATAATTCTAGGTCATCAATGAGTGGTTAGAAACTCTAGAATGGCAACATGATTATCAAATAATCAAAAGTAAGCCATTGAAACCATTTCAAGCTCACTTATAAACCATACATGCATACATCTTTCAAACAAGTTCACAACCAATTAAAACACAAACTATAAGTGTAGAGACAATATCCTAGCAACACAAGTTGTATCTAAGCATGTTAGAAACATTTTCTATGTTGAAAGATTTAAAGAAAAACTTACAAAACTCAAAGATTTCCAAGCTTTTCTTCTTTGCCTTCAAACTTTTTCTCTCAACTCTTTGTGTTTTGTTTTGTAACTTATGAACACTTAACCTAATGAAATGAAACAAAACAATATATACCTCCACCAAAATGCCCTTGGCCGAATTCGGTATATATAAAATATCTAGATATTTTAATTTTTGTTTCATTAATTTACTTTATCAACTTGTATTTTGAATCATTACACCTTTAATGAATTTCAATAAGTAAACAAAAGAAACTCAAGGCATTTCCAATAAATATCAAAACTAAAGATATTTATATTTTTAATTAATTTAATTATTTAACAATTAAATAATTAAATAATTATTTAAATACAAATATTTTAAATATATATATTATATTTACTTTAAATATCCAAATACATATATATTTATGATATATGTCAAATATCACAATTTGACATTTAATTAATGTGAATTTAATAAAATCTATCATTAAATACAAATACACAAAAATTAGGAAATGACTATTAGGTCCATTCGCATGTATTTTTCGTTTAACATTTAAACGACTTATAAATAATCGGTATTATTCATAATAGTTGCCCTAGTGCTATATGAGTATATTTCACTAGTGAGACTCTCTAGATTCAGGCATATCCGTCACGAAATCCAATTTCGTGTCCATAATTTACCCACCCGTAAATTATGACGACCACGGATAAACTCGCTGAATCATACAGGTCGAGGTCATGACATATGTATAATTCCTCCGTCACAAGTATCTGGATATATCCCATAGATATAGATGTAAACGTCAAATCTCTATAGGGACAATCTCGTCGACGTCTCTATTAGCAATCTCTAAAAGAACACTTAGAACTGATTTCTAAAGTGTACCACGGGCCCATGGTTTTTATCTGATTGCTAATCATTTATGGACTACATATGCTCTGTACACAGAACTGACGGATCCTATCTCGACACACACATGACACCCTGGGGATCTGTCCACACCCAACCAACAGGTGGAGCTCAGATCTAAATAGATCGGTGACGTGACGACCATCTAAGTGTGGAAGATACCTCATGTGCCCACAGTGGTATCTCAAGTCGAAGAATCATAAATACTACTCAACCCGAGAAGATTCTTATTGACGTTGGTGTACCATCCATTAAGAATCTTCGATGAGTCGTTCAATGTTTATCCACTATAAACACCTACACGTCTATAAGAGTCTTCAAGACTCATGGTTCATTGAGAAACCATTGGAATCATATATTCCATTATACGACATGTACCGGTCTCAACGGGTTTACTTTACTGACCAAGTAGTGTAAACCTTGACTAGGAACAGTCTGAGAATGACAACATCATAATACAACTCAATGTCAGTTGCGACATTTTTGCAACTGCATCATGACTAATCATTCTAAGGTCAATTATGTCTTTACCATATAAAAAGATATATTATATTACAAAAACTGCTCATTTTATTCATAATAAAACATTTACAATAGTTTTTACAAGGAAATACAACCGGGAATTGGCGCTCTGAGCACCAACCCCAACAAAATCTCTCACTTGCTCTAGTGCCAATATCGATTATATCTAATACCCATCGACTCCACATGTTTATCAAATAACTTCGGAGGTATGGCCTTCGTAAGTGGGTATGTTACATTATCTTCACTCGGTACCTTGCACACGACAATATCCCATCGCGACACGATCTCTCGAATGATATGGTACTTGCATTCCACATGCTTCGACTTCCAATACGCCATCGGTTCCTTTGCTTGCGCAATGGCTCCAGTATTATCACAGTGTAACGGAATCGCATTCTCGATACTTGGGACAACTCCCAATTCTGTGATAAATTTCCTAATCTATACAGCTTCCTTTGCAGCTTTAGAAGCTGCAATGTATTCCGCCTCTATGGTGGAATCTGTTGTTGACCCATGTTTGGAACTCTTCCAGCAAACTGCACCTCCGTTAAGGGTAAAGACGAATCCAGATTTAGACTTTCTATCATCGGGATATGATTGGAAGTCGGAATCCGTATACCCGTTAACTTGCAGTTCACTTCCTCCATAAATAATCAACATATCATTAGTACATTTAAGATACTTTAGGATAAGTTTAATGGCCATCCAATAGTCATTTCCTGGATTGGACTGATATCTACTGGTTATGCTAACAGCGAAACTGATATCAGGCCTAGTACATAACATGGCATACATTATGCTATCCAAACACAAGACATAAGGCTGGTTAGACATTCTAACATTCTCATCTTCAATTTGTAGACTCATCTTTTTTGAAAGATGAATCACATGTCTGAACGGTATATTTGTTGTCTTACAGTTACCAAAATTGTACTGTTCCAAGATATTATCTATGTATGTTGATTGGGATAACCCAATCAGCTTCCTCTCTCTATCTCTATAGAGTTTTATGCCTAAAACATATGAAGCTTCTCCCAGGTCCTTCATGGAGAAATTCTTATAGCGGTAAGCTTTGACGCCTTGCATCATCCCCATATCATTCCCAATGATTAGGATATCGTCAACATAGAGGACTAAAAATACTACCATGCTCCCACTGGTCTTCTGATACACACAGGATTCTTTCGAATTTCTTGATAAAACCAGACAATCTAATAATCTCGTCGAATCGAAGATTCCAACTTCGTGAAGCTTGTTTAAGTCCATAAATGGACTTCTTAAGCTTACATACCATACCCGAGTTTTCGCTGGACGCAAAACATTCCGGCTGTTCCATATAGATTTCTTCATCAAGAAATCCATTTAGAAAAGTCATTTTGACATCCATTTGCCAAATCTCGTAGTCATGATACGCAGCTATAGAAAGTAAAATCCTAATAGACTTAAGCATTGCTACTGGCAAAAAGTTTCATCGTAGTCGACATCAGGTCGCTGCGTGTAACCTTTTGCTACCAATCGGGCCTGATAGGTTTCAACCTTTCCATCAGGCCCGCACTTCCTCTTGTAAACCCATTTACAACTGATAGGAACAATTCCTTCGGGAAGCGGAACCAAGTCCCAAACTTGATTCTCATGCATTGAGTCTAACTTGGATTTCATGGCACTTTTCCATTTCACGGAGTCGATGTCCAACATCGATTCTCTATAGGTAAAAGGATCAGTCTCTTTAACTAAGAGAACATCGAGACTCTTTTCTTGTATCAAATGCAAGCGTTCAGGAAGTCTAGATACCCTTTGTGACCTACAGAGTGTGTGTGTTGAAGGTTCATAAATCATAATCTACTTGAACTTCAGGTTCCTCCGTTGGTTCGTTGTTTTCAGGTTGGACTTCATCAAGTTCAACATGTCTATGATTACCACCTTCTGACAAAAATTCTACTTCTAGAAATTTTTCGAAGTGAGCTACGAACACATTTCGATGCTCGGTATCATAGAACAGATATCCCTTCGTATTCGAAGGATATCCAACAAACCTAAACTTTTGCCCTCGAGACGAAAGCTTATCTTTCTGAATCATCCTGACATAGGCAGGACAATCCCAAACCTTAATATAATTAAGATTTGGTCTTCTACCGGTCCATATCTCATACGGAGTCATAAGAACAATTTTTGAAGGAATCTTATTCAAAAGATGTGCAACTCTTAAAAGATAGTAGCCCCATAAGTAATATGGCAAATCTGTAAAACTTAACATTGATCAGACCATATCCAATAAAGTCTGATTTCTCATCTCAGACACTCCACTGTACTGTGGAGTACCTGGATGAGTATATTGAGCGAGAATCTCATTCTCCTTCATATAATCAATGAACTCACTGCTCATATATTCGTCGCATCGATCAGATCGAAGATATTTAATATATTGACCAGTTTGTTTTTCTACCTCATTTCGAAACTCTTTGAACTTTTCAAAGGTTTCTGATTTATGTCGCATCAGATAGACATAACCGTACCGTGACAGATCATTGGTAAAGGTAACGAAGTACGAATAACCACTGTGAGCAATCTGACTTAGTGGACAACATACATCAAAATGTACGAGTTCTAGTAAGTTAGTGGCGCGATGTCCAACACCTGAAAATGAGGCTTTGGTCATCTTACCCTGAATACACGATTCACAAGTTGGATAGGGTTCAATGGTGAGATCTGATATCAAACTATTCCTAACCAATTGGGTAAGGCGTTTAACGCCTATATAACCTAGCCTCATGTGCCATAGTTCAGTATTATTAACAACATGTAAACTACATTTATTAATCCCAGTATTCAAAATATCTTTAGAAGTATACAATGTGTAATGACCATGCTCATTTGGACAACAAAGGATCTGAATATTACGTTTATCATATAAATACAAAGAACAGTTCTTAATATTAATACGATAACCTTCTGTATCTAATATAAAAAGAGATATAATATTTGCTACACATCCTGGTACAACGTAGCAATCATACAATAAAAGGTTCCCATTCGGCAAATGGATCTCACATACTCCCACTGCAACTGCATCAAGAGATTTTCCACTCCCAAAGCGCAATTGTATCTCTCAAGGCTTCTATTTTTTACTTTCCTTCAGCACCTGCAACGAATTGCAAATGTGAACAGGACAAGATGAATCTAAAATCCAGCTTGATGTAACAGCTTCACAAGCCAGTGAGATATCAATAACTGGAAAAATAAATGTACCTGATGTAGATGCTCTCTCCTTCCTATCTGGGCAATGTAGTCAGAACAATTCATTTTCTAGTGCCCGACTTTACTGCAGTGATGGCATTTGTCGTCGGAAGCCCTCTTGGGCTTTGCTATCTTTCCCTGCGGTTGAGAACTGAAACCATTCTTCTTTTTTGCTTTTGTTTTCATTCCCTTTGACCAGGTCTGGGAAGAAGCAGAAAGTGAAGTAGGTTTCAGAGGGTGAGTTGGAACTTCATTCCTTAGGTCTTATTCCGTCGTGATCAGCATCCTATGCAGTTCATGGTAGGAACATATAATCCCATTCATGTTGAAATACATCACGAATTGGTGATATGAAGCTGGGAGCGAACCAAGAATGACACTCCTACCGAGAATGTCATTCAGAGGGAGATTATGTTGCCTCAGTTAATCGATCAAATCGACCATGTCAAGAACATGCGAGCTCACAGCTTGCCCCTCGTCCAGTCACGCATGGAATAGTTCACTCGCAACTTTATGAACAACAATTTGTTCTTGGTTCATGAACGATTCTCTTAATCGCATCATCATACTATACGCCTCTGTCATGCCATAATATTGTTTCTTGAGTCCCGTTGATAGTAAACTTAAGATGTATGATTTAACTTTTAAATCATCATCTTTCCAAGCTTGGAAAACTTGGTGTTCCTCCGGTGTTGCGTCCTCAGACACAGCAAGAGGCAGCGTGTAGGGGTTTTAGGGGCTAAATACGGTAACGCAGCGGAAACATGGAAAATCATAATTTTCTGATTTCAAAACTTTTTCTCGGATTAATAAAATAAACTCATTTATTTTATTATCCAATAATCACATTATGAAATAAAACACATTAAATCAAATTCATGTGAATTTACTGAATTACCCTTAAACATAACAATTTGTTTATTTTAATCCGAAATTGTTCGAAACGATTTTGGATGATTCTAAATCATTACATATATGAATTTAACATGTCATACATATTGAAATTCAAATTGCAAAATAAATTTCCCAAATTTTGGCCTAAAGCCGAGAGCCCTCCATGGTGAGAAAATTGTGCATTTTGCACCTCCAATGTTCAAAACACATTAAGACAAAATCCAATCAACCTAATATTTTACATGCATCTTATACACATCCATATACACCATATAAATGAAAAACCCCAAATTTGGAAGTGGTCTTAAACCCTAAATTTTCAATTTCTTCAAAATGGACAAATTAGACCAAATTAACAAAATCCAATGCTTCAATCATGTTTCTTCTATTACAATCAAGCCTCACCATAATGAAATAACTATAGAAAAATTCTAGGTCATTAAGAGTGGGTCAAGAACTCTAGAATGGCAACAAGGTTCTAAAACCATGAAAAGAATGCTTACCACTACACTAGTAACATTCTTCCAACTTCATACATGTTTAACCCCTTCATCAAACTTTCATCCATCAAGAACACAAAGAATAAAGAATAGAAAAACTTAAGAACATCACCAAGTGAAGCCCACAACAAGAGGAACAATTTACTCTCTAATGGAATGTTGGAAATACTTACTAAATTCCAAGCTTTTCTTTGATTTTTCTTTTTCTTTCTCTCTACCTTATTTGCTTTGTTTTAATGGAGTTTTGATCAAGTGTATTAGGTTGCATCAACCCTAAAATAAAAGAAACAATATATACTTGCTCACATCTTTCCTTGGCCGAATTTGGCTAGGGAAAATATCAAGACATTTTGTTTTCATTTCATTTGAATTTCAATTTGCCAACTTGTTAAAATGATCATTACACTTTAATGATATTTTCAACCAAGTCAACAATTGCAACTTAGCCATTAAAACAAATATCACAACTTTAAAAAATCTAGATACTTTAATTGATTTAATCATTTAATAAATAATTAATTAATTAATTAAATACAAATATATTAAATATATTAAATATATGTATAATATTTACATTAAATATTAAATACATATATTCATTTATGATATTAGTCAAATATCTCAATTTGACAATTAATTAATGTGTATTTGAATTAATAAAGTATTAAATGCAAATACACAAAAATTAAGGAAATGACTATCGGGTCCCTTTACATGTATTTTGCGTTTAACCTTTAAACGACTTTATAAATAATCAATATTATTTATAAATATTGCCCTAGTGCTCTATGAGTATATTTCATCAGGTAGACAACTCATTGTCAATCACTCAATAGTGACTCATGGGTTTCTGGTCCTGGTCGTTTCTCATTGTGACAGCTTTGGCACGTTCATAAGGAGGCGTACCAAGATTAAACTCGTCAATGATAAACTCAAGCTACTTGCGTAACCCTGACAGCTTTGGCACGTTCATGATTCCGTTTTCGCTTGAATTTATCTAGTATCTGATATACATACTGTTGGGGTTGGTGCTCAGAGCGCCAATTCCCAGTTGTATTTCTATTGAATACTTCTGTAAAACATTATTATTATGAATAATATATGCAGTTTCTATAATATAATCTATCTTTCTATATGGTAAAGACGTAATGACCCTAGAATGATTAGTCATGATACAGTTGCAAAAGCGTCGCAACGGACATTGAGTAGTATCATGACGTTGTCATTCTCAGACAGTTCCTGGTCAAGGTTTACACTACTTGGTCAGTATAGTAAACCCGTTGAGACCGGTACATGTCGTATACTGGAATATATGATTCCAATGGTTTCTCAATGAACCATAAGTCTTGGAAACTAGTATAGACGTGTAGGTGTTTATAGCGGATAAACATTGAACGACTCACCGGAGATTCTTAATGGATGGTACACCAGCGTCAATAAGAATCTTCTTGGGTTGAGTAGCACTTGTGATTCTTAGACTTGAGATGCCATTGTGGGCACATGAGACATCTTCTACACTTAGACGGCAGTCACGTCACCGATCTATTAAGATCAGACCTCCGTCTGTTCGTTGGGTGTAGACAGATCCTCAGGGTGTCCTATGTGTATCAAGATAGGATCCGTCAGTTCTGTGTATCAGAGCATAGGTAGTCCATATGATTAGCAATCAGATAAAACCATGGGCCCGTGGTAAAGTTTAGAAGCTAGTTTTAAACATTCTTTTAGAGATTTCTAATGGAATAGTCGACTGGATAATCCCGATAGAGATTTGGCGTTTACATCTATATCTCTGGGATTTATCCGGATACCTGTGACGGAGGAATTATACATTTGCCATGACCTCGACCTGTATGGTTCAGCGAGATTATCCGTGATCGTCATAATCTACGGGTGGATAGATTATGGACACGAAATTAGATTTCGTGACGGATATACCTGAATCTAGAAAGTCTCAATAATGAAACATACTCGTAGAGCACTAGAGCAACATTAATAAATAATATTGATTATTTGTAAAGTCGTTTAAAGGTTAAACGCAAGATACGTGCTAAAAGGACTAGATAGTCATTTGCCTAATTATTGTGTATTTACATTTAATACTTGATTAATTTAAATACACATTAATTAATAGTCAAAATGAGTTATTTGACTTATATCCTAAATGAATATATGTTTTTAATATTTAACGTAATTATTATACATATATTTAATATATTTGTATTTGATTAATCAATTAATTATTTAATTGTTAAATGATTAAATTAATTAAAATATAAATATCTTACATTAGGATATATTAAGTAAATGATGTTAGTTGCAATTGTTGACTTAAATAAATATCCATAAAGTGTTTTAGATATTTGTCCAGTTGATTAAATGACTTTGAAATGAATTTGAAATGAAAATTTTTGTTTTCATTTGCTTTTCATTTCAATAACCTAATACACTTTACTAAAACTTAAAACTTCATTGAAGAAAGACAAAGGAAGCTTGAGAAAAGAAAGACAAAAATCAAAAAGCTTGGATTTTTAGTAAGTTTCTTGAACTTGCTATTAGTAAGGAATTTGTTCCTTAGGTTCTAGGCTTTAATATATGACATTCTTAGGATGTTACTTTCTTTTTTCCTTGTGGTTTTTGTTGATGGAAGTTTTGGTGAAGTGTGAAGCATGTGTAATGAAGGAAGTGTTGTGACTATTGTAGTTATAGACATTCTTTTAAGGTTTTGGAAACCATGTTGCTAATCTAGAGTTATTGACCCACTCTTAAATGACCTAGATTTGATCTTGAGTTGTTTCATTGTGTTGAGACTTGGATTGGATGGAAGAATGATGATTGAAGTAATTGATTTAATGTATTTGGTCTAATTTGTCCAATTTGTGGAAATTGAAAAATTAGGGTTCTTAACTAATTCCAAATTTGGGGCTTTTCATATATGTTGTGTATTTGTGTGTGTATATGATGCATATAAAGTTTCATGTTCATTGGATTACATTAAGATGTGTTTTGAGACATGAAATTACAAAGTGCACAAATGTGCTCCAAGGAGGGGGCTCTCGGCTTTGTCAAAATTATTTGGGATTTTGGTCCTTTTGGTGTTTTGATGTTATGAACATCATAAGTTCATCTTAGAAATGATTTAGAATCATTCAAAATTGATTGGATCAATTTCGGACTAAAACGGACAAAATACCAAAGGAAGGGCATTTCGGTAAATTCACTTAAAATTGTTTTATTGAATTTATTTTCATAATTTGATTATTGGAATATTAAATAAATATGTTTATTTAATTAATCCGAGAAAAAGTTTTGAAATCTGAAAATCGGATTTTCACCGCTTCCACTGCGTTACCGGATTCACCCCCTAAAACCCCTACACATACGACATAAATAAATTTCTATCGGTTACACCCTCACAGCTTTAGCACGATCTCAGATGTAGTCACAGAAAAATATCCATAAACCGTATTGACTAGACGGACCATACATGCATCAAATACATAATTAACATAAACCTTATTAATTAGGGATTTTCCGCAAAAGATGTTTTTTTACTTTATTTAATCAAATTAAATAAACACATGCATGCATCAAGTAAAGATTAAAATAAATTTTGAATTTAATAGGCATAATTATATTAGGGTGTCCAGAATCAGACTCGCTCTGATACCATTTTGTAGGGGTTTTATGGCGAAAATCCGATAACGCAGTGAAATCGCGGAAAATCAAAATTTTCCGATTTCAAAATTTTTCTTGAATCAATTAAATAAACTTATTTATTTAATTACCCAATTATAAAATTCTGAAAAATTACACAAGAAACCAAATTTCTTGGTAATTACCGAATTACCCCAATATTTTACAAATTGATCATTTTAGTCCTAAAATTGTCAAATATAATTTTGGATGATTCTAAATCATTTCTAAAATGATTTCCAACATGTCCAACACATCAAAATCAGATTGCAACAAAATCCATAATTTTTGTCTAATTGCCGAAACCACCCCAGATTTTTCAGTTTTTACAATTTGGTCCTTTTATGTTCAAAACATGCCAAGATCAAATCCAATAAACTCAAAAATTAATATGCATCATATACACACCATAATACATCACATATATGAAAATCCTCAAATTTGGAAAGGGTTAAGAACCCAAATTTTATAAATTCTTCAAATTGACAAATCTTACCAAATCAATTAAATCCATCATTTTAATTCAATCTAAACTACACCAAAAAAGTCTCACCATCATGAAACAACTCAAGAATAATTCTAGGTCATCAATGAGTGGCTTAGAAACTCTAGAATGGCAACATGATTATCAAATAATCAAAAGTAAGCCATTGAAACCATTTCAAGCTCACTTATAAACCATACATGCATACATCTTTCAAAAAAGTTCACAACCAATTAAAAAATAAACTATAAGTGTAGAGACAACATCCTAGCAACACATGTTGTAGCTAAGCATGTTAGAAATATTTTCTATGTTGGAAGATTTAAAGAAAAACTTACAAAATTCAATGATTTCCGAGTTTTTCTTCTTTGCCTTCAAACTTTTTCTCTCAACTGTTTTGTGTCTTGTTTTGTAACTTATGAACACTTCACCTAATGAAATGAAACAAAATAATATATACCTCCACCAAAATGCCCTTGGCCGAATTTGGCATATAGAAAATATCTAGATATTTTAATTTTTGTTTCATTAATTTTCTTTATAAACTTGCATTTTGAATCATTACACCTTTAATGAATTTCAATAAGTAAACAAAAGAAACTCAAGGCATTTCCAATAAATATCAAAACTAAAGATATTTATATTCTTAATTAATTTAATTATTTAACAATTAAATAATTAAATAATTATTTAAATATAAATATTTTAAATATATGTATTATATTACTTTAAATATCCAAATACATATATATTTATGATATATGTCAAATATCAAAATTTGACATTTAATTAATGTGTATTTAATAAAATCTATCATTAAATACAAATACACAAAAATTAGGAAATGACTATTAGGTCCATTCGCATGTATTTTTCGTTTAACATTTAAACAACTTATAAATAATTGGTATTATTCATAATAGTTGCCCTAGTGCTCTATGAGTATATTTCACTAGTGAGACTCTCTAGATTCAGGCATATCCGTCACGAAATCCAATATCGTGTCCATAATTTACCCACCCGTAAATTATGACGATCACAGATAAACTCGCTGAATCATAAAGGTCGAGGTAATGACATCTATAATTCCTCTGCCACATGTATCCGGATATATCCCAGAGATATAGATGTAAACGTCAAATCTCTATAGGGACAATCTCGTTGATGTCTCTATTAGCAATCTCTAAAAGAACACTTAGAACTGACTTCTAAAGTGTACCACGAGCCCATGATTTTTATCTGATTGCTAATCATATATGGACTACCTATGCTCTGTACACAGAACTGACGGATCCTATCTTGACACACACAGGACACCCTGAGGATCTATCCACACCCAACGAACAGACAGAGGTCAGATCTAAATAGATTGGTGACGTGACTGCCATCTAAGTGTGGAAGATGCCTTATAATCACATAGTGGTATCTCAAGTCGAAGAATCACAAATGCTACTCAACCCGAGAAGATTCTTATTGACGTTGGTGTACCATCCATTAAGAATCTCCGGTGAGTCGTTCAATGTTTATCCGCTATAAACACCTACACGTCTATACGAGTCTCCAAGACTCATGGAACTTTGAGAAACCATTGGAATCATATATTCCAGTATACGACATGTACCGGTCTCAACAGATTTACTTTACTGACCAAGTAGTGTAAACCTTGACCAGGAACAGTCTGAGAATGACAACGTTATGATACAACTCAATGTCAGTTGTGACGTTTTTGCAACTGCATCATGACTAATCATTCTAAGGTCAATTACGTCTTTACCATATAAGAAGATATATTATATTACAGAAACTGCTCATTTTATTCATAATAAAACGTTTACAATAATATTTACAAGGAAATACAACCGGGAATTAGCGCTCTGAGCACCAACCCCAACACAAACCGGCACGGACCATATCGGTCCATATACCGGTGACCATACCAGTGAGCCTATTAGTAAAACATGCTTACTGGTACCAGCAAGGACCAAACTGGTCCCCATACCGGTGTCCATACCGGCTTAATGGATATATTCAAATAATAATATAACTGTTACTATGCCAGATCAACATACCGGTGTCTGGAGACCGACATACCGGTCTCAGATAAGGAAGTTGGGGCTGCTTTGTATTTTGTTATAAATTGAGTCCCAATTCGTTTTTGCAATGTTACATAACCTTAATATACATTACATTAAGGTAAAAACATAGAGTTTTCTTTAACCTTCATAATCATACACTCTCATACATCAAGCTCACACACTACACCTTCTTAATCTTTAGTAGTGAGCTTAGATCATTTATGTAGGCAACTCACACAATCTTCTTTATCTTTGTGAGTGCCCAAATGTGTTTACAAACTTCTTAATCAAAACTCTTGCGGTTTTTGAAATCTCATCGTTTGGGTAATTGTAAAGGTTAGTGGATGAGCCTACGTAGAAAACTTAAAGTGTAACGGTTTGGAGTGAACATTGCGTAAAACTCTTGGTTGCGGGTGAGCCACGGTAACAACTCGATTGATAGTGAAAAGCTTCAAGCGCGGCTTGAGGGAGTGGACGTAGGCATTGTTGGCGAACCACTATAAGTCACGGTGTTATTTTCTCTATCCCTTAACTCTTTAATTACCGCAAGTTTATTTTTATATTTACTTATATATTAGAAACTTGCATATATGTAATATTTATTGTATGAGAAAATATACCCTAAGGCTTAATCGGTAAAAGTAGTTAAAATTGACAAAGATTTTTATTTCGTATTATTATGCAATAACTCAATTCACCCCCTCTTGAGAATATAGAATTTGATTGTTGTATTGCTTGTAGGGAATTTCAGTTATCAGATTGTATCCATCTAATATGGTCCGGATTACGTGAAGGCACTCTTTTAACAGCCAAAATTTATTCAAAATTGAAACGGTTTTTGTATTCTCATGAAAATGGTGTAAACTTTTATCCTAATTTTCTAGCTTTATTTCCCACATTTTCCTTTTCTTCAGTTTTATTTTGGTCATCACTTTTTTTTTTTTTTTAAAGGCATTGTGATTCTTCAGTTTCGTTTTTAAAAAGTTTCTCATGCAATTGCAATTGATATCATTAGTAATAAGTAAAATAATATATATATTTTTTAACTCAAACACCCATAACCAATGAATCCCAAAAAGAATTCGAACTCACATATTTAAGTTTACCTTAAGTACATAAGAGGCAAATAAAATAAAATAAACTTAACCCGTAATTCACGTTTAATACGTTAAAATAAGTCAACTTTCTACCATTTTGCTTTTATTCTTGAGTTTTGTGTTGATTAATCGATACTTAATCGCAAATCGTTATTTAATCGATCTGATCTAGTTGAGTTTAAGCACTTTAAATCGAAATCAATTTTCAGACGATTTTTTTTTTTTTTTTTAATTTCAACTACACAAAATATTAAATTTATTCTTCCCGATTAATTAAATCAATCTTGGAATAATTTACTGCTGATTAAACTGCCCAACTTGGGTGTATTTGAAATGTGATTTCAATGCAAAAGCCAATATAATTCTTTTCAAATTTTTTATGTTTCTTAATAAAAAGGGAAAAAACTAGAAATTGCATGACATCATGCATGAAGTCGTATAATAGTACCAAATAATCATGAAATAAATAATACAGATCAGAGGCCAATGTGAACAAAATTTTGTAGGATTTAAAAAAAAAAAAAGCAACCATCTTTTAAATCGATTCTATGTTTTGAATAATAAAAAAGACAGAAGAAAAACACACGGCATGGCTCTCGCAGTTAATTCTGTAATATAAATATAAAAAACAAAGACAAATGACGCTCAATGCTTTTGATACCCGGATTCTTTCAATAATTATACGAGATATTTTTTTGTGATATTTCTATTATTTGAAACAGGAATGTCAATATATAGAATGTCACTAAAAATGTCCGGATTCTTTAAGTTTGCTGAAATGATGAATTATATTTTAAAGGATGTGTGCATTAGTTAAATTTGCTTTTTCAGATATTAGAGAATGTTAATATTTGTATTCGGCCCGTTCAATCAACATATGAAAAATATATTCATACATTGCTTTAACGTACCGGGCTCCTTCAACAGGGATTTTACATTTATTTATATAAGGATGCTAATATGCATCCAATCAATAGGTATAAAAAAAATTATACATATATCCGGCTCTAACATACAAGCCCCAAAATCCTTATCCCCTGTGCGGAAACTGTTGTTAAATATATGTCATCAAACAGTAATATAACTTGCAAACAAACAGATCAAACAGCAAAAGTAGATCTAGATGCAATATAACCCTAAAACAGTAAGAACCAGAAAAACCTGATTCAATCGTCCAAGTCGAGAAAAACTCTGTCCTTAAGAACTTATTGGCCCCGTCACAGGTGCTCTACGGATTCGAATTGCCAATGTTCTCCCAGGATAACTTGGATTCTACTTGTTCAAGGTGCACACCTTCACAAGTGTTTGAACTAGGATAAAATGGTGGATCCTCTCTCAAAACAAAGAAAACAACAGTGCCTTTTTTCTTATTCTCTGAAAATAGTTGTATATCTTATGTATTTACATTTGGAATAAAAGCCTTCTTATATAAGGCATGGAGGGGTGCCAATAGGGCACCCCTTGGGGTGGGTTGCAACCCTCCAAGGATTGCAACCTCCCATACACCCTTTGGGAATTCCAAAGGTATATAAATACATATATACAAATCATATTTAATGAATTTGAGGAATTTACAACAATCCCCCACAATTTTTCAAATATTCATTCAGGCACGTGAGAGAGATACCGTGAGCTAAAGCTGCATCGAAATAGGTAGCTTTCGCCTTGAACCTTTCCTAGTGAGTGACAATCGGATTTACTAGGCAAACCAGTGACCCATAGTCTTGAACTGTTATGCCGTTGGTGTAAACAAAGACAATTGCCAACACACAGCTTTAATTCGACCATTTACCCGTTCTACGGTCGTGTTCATTCTGGCCCTGAACAACGGTCCTGGATTCATCAAGCACTTTAGGGTAACCGCCTTTAAAGGTTCCCATGGAAGCGGCCTCACTTCTTACTTGAAATAGGTGATCTACTATAAAGAGGTAATCTGTCTTTACCCCCATTAGGACTCATCTCCTAATATAGTGATCATTAAAAGCCTTAGCTTATCCTAACCAATGACAGACAGCACTCAGCGTCATTATCGGAATGGGAAAGAGTACGAAACTCTTCAGTGCTCGTTTTGAATTGCACAAAGTTTCTGTTGTCCCTTTTGAACCTAGATCTTGGGATCTCCAGTCAATTAGGTTGGGTTTCCACAGTGACAATTCTTAAATTATAGGCTTCAAGCCCATTCCCCTCGATGACTTCTCAACTTGCTCTCGAGGTAAACCTTTAGTTAGTGGATCCGCTAGGTTTTCCTTCGACCTGACATAATCGATCGTTATTATGCCACTTGAGAGCAGTTGACGTATGGTATTATGTCTCCGACGTATGTGTCGAGACTTACCATTATACATTGTATTTTGGGCTCTCCCAATAGCCGATTGGCTGTCACAATGTATGCTTATTACTGGCACCGGTTTGGGCCAACTAGGAATATCCTCCAGGAAGTTTCTAAGTCATTCTGCTTCTTCGCTGTTTTGTCTAACACTATGAACTCTGATTCCATAGTAGACCGGGCAATACACGTTTGCCTCGAGGATTTCCATGACACGGCTGCATTACCAAGTGTGAAAACAAATCCACTTGTGGATTTGGAATCCACCGTATCAGATATCCAGTTAGCATCGCTGTAACCCTCTAGTACAGCAGGATATCTCTCGTAATGTAGCCCATATTTTGAAGTTTCTCTCAGATACCTCAAAACTTTTACTATGGCTTTCCAGTGGTTGTGTCCTGGATTGCTCGTATATCTGCTAAGCCGATTCACAGCTTGAGAGATATCAGGTCGTGTGCAATTCGTGAGATACATCAGACTTTCGATGATTCTCGAATACTCTAGTTGCGATATGCTTGAACCAGTATTCTTTGATAAATGAAGAGTTAGGTCTACAGGGGTTCTAGCCACATTTAGATCCCCTTTGATATATTTATCGAGTATCTTCTCAATATAATGAGTCTGTGATAATATATATCCGTCTGATGTCCTAGAAATCTTTATTCCTAGGATCACATCAGCTATCCCATATCTTTCATATCAAATCTGCTGGATAACACGTTTTTGGTAGACTGAATCATTTCATGATTACTACCAATTATCAGCATATCGTCTACATAGAGACACACAATGACATATCATCTGAGTTGATTTGGTGTACACACACTTATCACACTCATTGGTTTTGAACCCATTTGACAACATTTCTTTGTCAAATTTCTCATGCCATTGTTTCGGTGCTTGTTTTAATCCGTACAAGGATTTTACAAGTTTGCACACCTTCTGTTCTTGTCCAGGAACACTAAACCCTTCTGGTTGTTCCATGTAAATCTCTTCATCCAATTCACCATTCAGAAAGAATGCCGTCTTCACATCCATTTGATGTATTTCAAGACCAAATATAGCTGCTATGGCTATGAGCATTCTTATCGATGTGATGCGAGTCACTGGTGAATAGGTGTCAAAGTAATCAAGGCCTTCCTTTTGTCTATAACCTTTTATGACAAGTCTTGCCTTATACTTATCTATTGATCCATCCGTTTTCATCTTCCTTTTGAATATCCATTTGTAGCCCAGCGGCTTACAACCTGACGGAAGATCAACCAACTCCCAAGTATGGTTCTGTAGGATTGAATCAATCTCACTGTTTATAGCCTCTTTCCAAAGAGGTGCCTCCGGAGAAGCCATAGTTTCTTTATAGCTTTGAGGCTCATTTTCTAACAAGTATGTCAGAAAATCGGGACCAAACGACTTAGACGTTCTAGCTCTTTTGCTACGTCTAGACTCGATTGTCTCAGCATTTACACGTTGATCTGATTCTTGGTCAACTTGATCACTGTCCTTGACAGTATCAACTGTTCTTTTGAGAGACTCTGTGCGCTGTCTTTCCTTACAAGGAAACGTCTCTTCAAAAAATGTCGCATTCCTTGACTCAATTATCATTTCCGGATTGATGTCAGGAATCTCTGACTAGTGTACCAAGAATCGATACGCACTACTGTTGCGAGCATATCCAATGAATATACAATCAACAGTTTTGGGTCCTATTTTAACCTTCTTAGGTTTAGGAACCATTACTTTGGCAAGACACCCCCACACTTTAAGGTATTTGTAGGAAGGTACGAAGCATTTCCACAACTCATATGGTGTCTTGTCCAACCTTCTGTAAGGAAGCTTGTTAAGAACGTAGTTCGCGGAAAGCAAAGCTTCCCCCCACAAGTTCTGGGGTAGTCCCGAACTTGTCAACATGGCGTTCATCATTTCCTTCAACGTTCGGTTTTTGCGTTCTGCAATTCGTTCTGTTGAGGAGAATAAGGAGCAGTGGTTTCGTGAATAATTCCGTGCACAGAACAATATTCACCGAATGGTGTGAACGTATTCACCGCCTTTATCACTCCTGATTCTTTTGATTTTCTTGCCAAGTTGGTTTTCAACTTCGTTCTTATAGTGTACGAAGCTCTCAATTGCTTCAGCTTTGCTTCTCAACAAGTACACATAACAGAATCTTGTGCTGTCATCGATAAAAGTGATAAAGTACTTTTTACCGCCTCTTGTTTGCACAATATTCATGTCACATACATCAGTATGTACAAGTTCTAGCGGTTCAGAACAACGTTATATAGAATGAAATGATGTTCTATGCATTTTTGCTTCAACACATGGTTCACACTTATGTTGGCTATCAATTGCAAATTTAAGTATAAGGTCAATGTTAATTAATTTACGCATGGTATCATAATTAACATGTCCTAACCTCCCATGCCATAGATTTTGTGACACAATAATATAAGCAGACGAACTAGCTTTATTAATAGCACGATTAACAGTCATTACATTTAGCTTGAAAGGCCCTCAGTTAGGTATCTTTTTTCCTACATACATATCATTCTTAGTCAATACAAACTTGTCAGAAACAAATACAAGCTTAAAACCAGCCTTACTAAGAAGAGAGCCCGAGACCAAGTTCTTCCGAATATCTGGAACGTGCAGTACATTCTTCAATGTTAGCTCATTTCCGGATGTCATCTTCAGAACCACTGTGCCTTGTCCAACTACCTGAGAGGTAGACGAGTTTCCCATTGTCAGATGATCACCGCCATCGACCTTCTGGTACATGGAAAACATTTTACTGTCTGCACAGATGTGACGAGTAGCCTCAGTGTCTACCCACCATTCTCTTGGATTCCCAACTATGTTGGCTTCGGTTACCACTGCTGATAGTTCCATCTCTGAGATATCATCAGTCAGCTGCTCACCTTCAGTGACATGGGCCTCATTTTTCTTTTTCTTGCCCTTGTCCTGAAACTTCTTGTTCCTGCAGTCCTTTGACATATGACCGCTCTTTCCACAGTTGTAGCATTTTCCCTTGAACTTCTTGTTCCCAGAGTCAGCTCCACTGTTCTTTCTCTTTTTGCTACCCTTTACACCTTCAATGATGTTGGCCTTAGACTCCAGAGTCTTGTAGCTGGCCTTCTCGGACATCCTGTTTTCCTCCTCAATTCTCAATCGAACACTGAGGTCTTCAAGGCTCATCTGCTTCTTTTTGTGTTTCAGATAGCTCCTGAAGTCCTTCCATGATGGAGGCAACTTTTCAATTATGGCGGCAATTTGAAACGTCTCACAAAGTTTCATTCCTTCATCCAGTATTTCATGAATGATCAATTGCAGTTCACCCAACTGAGACATCACCGTCCTTGAATCTACCATCTTGTAGTCCAGGAACCTACCCACGACAAATTTCTTTTGTCCGGCATCTTCAGTTTTATACTTCTTCTCGAGAGATTCCCAGAGAATCTTCGCAGAAGTCATGCCTTGGTACACATTGTACAGGGTATTGTCAAGACCACCCAAAGGTAGTTCTTGCATAAGAAGTCTCCAGACATCCAAGTCTGTTATCGCTCTTCCTTGGCCAATTCGGATTCACCCTCCACAGGACCCGGAGGATTTTTGATGAATTTTACCAACTGGAGAGTTGTCAGGTAGAACAGCATTTTGCTCTGCCATTGTTTGAAATTTGCCCACCAAATTTCTCCGGTTTTTCTCCGTGAGAGACCGGTACCGTGATATTTCCGCTAGCCATATGTAACTGGAAAATCAACAGGGTCAATTAGTCTACGAAAGACAAATTGCACAACGATTAACGAATGACCTTGTTCAAAGTGATATATAATAAATGTAGATATATACGTCAATCAAGATTGGATGGAATTACTTGTGTATTATTACACTTTAAATTCTCAACCAATTATGCAACAACCAATCAATTTCAACTTTATCACTATGTGTATGCTTGTGATAATTGAACAACTTAATAATAACTTAAATCTATACTACCAAGATTAATGTGTTTACAGTATATGACTAACCAAGTTATTATTAATTAAAGTTTGCAGTTTATGATACTTACAGGACAAAGTCGTTAGTGTCACGTTCGTATCTATGTTCGAACGAGACTGTCCAGTGTGTGTGTGTGTGCGTGTTGCGTTTGATAACGCGTTCGAACGAAGTGTTTCCAGAGAGTTCACGTTCGAGTAGCGTTTGATAACGCGTTCGAACGGTATGATTCCAGAGAGTTCACGTTCGTATAGCGTTCGTGAACGCGTTCGAACGGAATGATTCCAGAGAGTTCACGTTCGTATAGCGTTCGTGAACGCGTTCGAACAGAATGATTCCAAGAGTTCACGTTTGAGTTGCGTTTAGGACGCGTTCGAACGTTCTAAGGCAGAAGGCTTGCGTTCGAGTTGCGTTTGAAGACACGTTCGAACGTTCTTACGAAAATTCAAATTTTTAGCCTTCGCGTGCGTCGGGAGTTCGAACGCCCTACGGGTTTTTCATGCACAGTTCGTATTTTCCAGAAAATATTCAAACCCTAACATGCAAATTACTATCTAATAACACGATACAATAAGTTCTTAAGATTGTTGTTAAATATGTGTCATCAAACAATAATATAACTTGCAAACAAACATATCAAACAGCAAAAGTAGATCTAGATGCAATATAACCCTAAAACAGTAAGAACCAGAAAAACCTGATTCAATCGTCCAAGTCGAGAAAAACTCTGTCCTTAAGAACTTATTGGCCCCGTCACAGGTGCTCTACGGATTCGAATTGCCAATGTTCTCCCAGGATAACTTGGATTCTACTTGTTCAAGGTGCACACCTTCACAAGTGTTTGAACTAGGATAAAATGGTGGATCTCTCTCTCAAAACAAAGAAAACAACAGTGCCTTTTTTCTTATTCTCTGAAAATAGTTGTATATCTTATGTATTTACATTTGGAATAAAAGCCTTCTTATATAAGGCATGGAGGGGTGCCAATAGGGCACCCCTTGGGGTGGGTTGCAACCCTCCAAGGATTGCAACCTCCCATACACCCTTTGGGAATTCCAAAGGTATATAAATACATATATACAAATCATATTTAATGAATTTGAGGAATTTACAACAGAAACCAGGATTTTGGTTTGACGGGAACCAAATTAAATGAAGAAACTAAAAGTTGATTATTTTTTTTTTTTTTGGATAACCGGGTGTCCGGACCCGCTTACGCGCACCTCGACTAATCCCTGGGACCTGTGCCCCGTGCCCTCAGAAGTTTCCCAACACAGATCAGGGTAAGTCGCTGACTTTTCACATCAGGGGGCATGGCCCCAAGAAAATGCATCTAGTGGGATTCGAACCTTAAACCTGAGAAGGAACAAATCACTCAAGCCCAAAGCCTTTACCACTGAGGCAATCCCAAACCCTTCTAAAAGTTGATTATGCTATAACATAAAATACGTAAAACTAAAGAAAGCCGAAATTGAGAACCTATAATGAAAAAAGTCTAAACTTGTGTATAATATAATAAAATTTTAAAAAATATGAGGAGATCAAACCGTATATACACATAAACTAAGTAAAATTGCGTTTAAATTCTAATTTTTTTCAAGAACTTTCTTATATTTGAGAGTGGCCTTAATTCTGCCAATATCTATTCCCATAAAAAATTTTACCATCCGTGAACTATATCCTTATTTTCATCTAAATAAACGAACAAATATAATATTGAAATAATATTTGGATGCACATTTTTGATATGTTTGAGAGATCATTTCAAATGATTGATTTGTTGATAGGGTAAACTATTTTCTTTTCTTTTCTTTTTTTTTTTTTTTTTTTTTTTTTTTTTTGCTTTCCTTGTTTAGTTGATTATTTTTTATAGTTCACTGTTAACTGATATTTCATTTTTGCAAAAATGAGAAATGGCGGCACAAGAACGGCAGACAAATCAATACCTAATGTGAGCCAAAATTTGGAGGAGAAAAACTAAGAATTAATGAATACTCCAATGCACGATTCTCTCAATTCATTTATTAATCCAAAAAACAAAATCAGATGATGCCATGTAACGTAAGTTTAACAATCTGTAAATTTAAATTTAAATATTGAATTAATCATGTGATTCCAACTAATGACAGCTTGTAACACTCTCTTTTGGTCTACGGCATTTGTTTTCTACCAGAATAATAATAAGAGCAAATATATCACTAATGCATCATATCCCATTAAAACTCCACAGTTAATAATATTTTGACGAGAGCAGTATAAAGATGAGTGATCCTCTCGTATTGCACGTCTCTTTATCAAATGATCAAATGATCTATGTAGTCGACTATACTTATTGGGAAATTATTTTTATTTAGATTTTTTTTTAAAAAAAAAAATTTTGAAAAGAAATATTTTATAAGCCTATATATATAGAAGGAGACAATTACTTTGGCCTATTTTATTCTTGGGTTCGGAAAACAAAATTATCTAGATGGAGTAATCTGATTGTAAATATAATATAAACTCTTGTGCATGCAAAGGGTCCAAGTTATTATTATTTTATTTTTTTTGAAAAGTGGTTGCAAGTTTCTAATGAGAAAATTCTTCTTCTTTTCTCTTTGCCCTCTATATATATCTTTCATATTCTCCTGCACTTCAAAGTTTAAAGCAAACACTTGACTCCATTAATGGCTTCATCACTACTCTCAATCTCATTGCCAATTATTCTAAATGCACTTGCACTCATTCTTTTACTTGTCATAACATTTGCCAATGAAGTTGTTTCTATTCCAACTACACTTGATGGTCCCTTCAAGCCTGTTACAGTACCATTTGATAATAGTTTCAGAGGAAACGCCATTGATTTGCCAGATACTGACCCTCGAGTTCAAAGAACAGTTGAAGGTTTTGAGCCTGAACAAATCTCTGTCTCTCTTTCTTCAACCCATGACTCTGTTTGGATTTCTTGGATAACAGGTATCTTTTTCTTCAGTTTTTTTTTTTTTTTTTTTTTAATTTGATTTTAATTCTACTTTGTTAGTTCAATGAGATAATGTTTGAAAAAGTTTTATGGGCAGATGAAGTTAAAATTTAGCTCGACTTTTTGGATAAATGGATAAGTTTCCTTTCCTTGGAAGCAAAAATGAAACTTTCTGATTGTGAGATAATGTTTGAAAAAGTTTTATGGGTAGATGAAGTTAAAATTTAGCTAGACTTTTTTGGATAAATGGATAAGTTTCTTTTAAACTTTCTGATTTCACAATCAGAAAGCAAATTGTTGGGCCGAGACATTTTGTTTTTGTTTTTGAATTTTGGGGTCCATGCATTGATGCAAAATTAAGCAACTTGCTGGTGTCTGCTTTCTGATGCAGCATAGTGATCATTGATCAAGATAAGATTTTTTTGTTTTTTTGTTTTTTTTTTTTTTGAATTTTGTTAAATTAAATTAGTTTAGTATTAATATAATTAGCAAATGCATAACACTGGAAAAAAATGAATTGAAATTGCTTGCTAGGATACCTAGTTGCATCCTTCTGTAAAACAATATCAAATATAGATATGAGAACGATGTTCACAGAAATACATAATCAATAAGCCTATGCCTAATGCAAATAAGTCTCCAATCAGTTCCTTAATAAGTATAAGCTAGGCAAATATGAGAGTTTAACTCAAATCAAATTTGTTTTTTTGTCATTGTTATTGAATTGGTACGTCTATTTTTGCCAAGATTTAGGATTTACTATTGTCATCGGAGCTGACTGAATGCTGTTTGATTGAATTTGCAGGGGAATTCCAAATTGGTGACAACATAAAACCATTAGATCCCAAGAGTGCAGCAAGTGTTGTTGTATATGGAACAAAAAGAAGCCGGTTGAATCATAGAGCAACAGGCCATTCATTAATTTACAATCAACTTTATCCTTTTGAAGGCCTCCAAAACTACACTTCTGGAATCATACACCATGTTCGTCTCTCTGGTATAATCAGGTTCCTGCATAATTTTGTTGCAGATTGATACAGAATTATGAATATGTGTATCAGCATCCTATATACTCATTATATTGTTTTGACAGGGTTGAAACCCGACACCCTATATTATTATCAATGTGGAGATCCTTCAATAAAGGCAATGAGTGATGCCTTTTATTTTAGGACAATGCCGGTTTCAAATCCCAGGAGTTACCCCAGAAGAATTGCAGTTGTTGGAGATCTAGGCCTCACTTATAATACAACTTCAACAGTCAGTCACATGATGAGCAACCATCCTGACCTTATTGTATTGGTTGGTGATGTAACTTATGCCAACTTATATCTAACCAATGGAACTGGGGCCGATTGCTACTCTTGCTCCTTTGCAAATTCTCCCATTCATGAAACCTATCAGCCTCGTTGGGATTATTGGGGAAGGTATTAAAACTTCAACTTTACTTTTCTTTTACATCATCTTCTGGTCCTCGGTGGAAGGATTTTAAGCTCACAAGATCAAAACTGGGACATTTGCTTACTAACAGGTATATGCAGCCTGCATTGTCTAAAGTTCCAATAATGGTGGTAGAAGGAAACCATGAATATGAAGAGCAAGCTAAGAATCAGACTTTCGTTGCTTACAGTTCCAGATTTGCATTCCCATCCAAAGAGAGCAGATCCTCATCGACATTCTATTATTCTTTCAATGCAGGGGGGATACATTTTGTAATGCTTGGTGCTTACATTTCCTTTGACAAATCAGGTGAAAATTACATTTTCTTTCTTGTCGTATACATTATGTTACTTTGGATACGCGTATTTAAAGTTATAACAGGGGATCAGTACAAATGGTTGGAAGAAGACTTGGCCAATGTAGATCGAGAAGTAACTCCATGGTTGGTGGCGACATGGCATCCTCCTTGGTATAGCACATATAAGGCACATTACAGAGAAGCAGAATGTATGAGGGTAGCCATGGAAGATTTACTGTACAAGTATGGAGTTGACATAGTGTTTAATGGGCATGTAAGTGAGTGTCATTACTAACATATCCTGGTTGTAACTGAAGTTCATTTCACCTCTTCTAAACTTGAAATGTTTAAATTAATCAAGGGGGTTAAAATTTTGCAGGTTCACGCGTATGAGAGGTCAAACCGAGTATATAACTACACATTGGATCCCTGTGGTCCTGTACATATCACCGTTGGTGATGGTGGTAATCGAGAGAAAATGGCGGTGTCACACGCTGATGAACCTGGAAACTGTCCAGAACCATCAACCACCCCGGATAAAATTCTGGATGGTGGCAAATTCTGTGGTTTTAATTTTACATCAGGGCCAGCAGCCGGCAAGTTCTGCTGGGACCGGCAGCCTGATTATAGCGCTTTCAGGGAAAGCAGCTTTGGCCATGGCATCTTAGAGGTCTGAATCTCACTTTCTGACTCATTTATGCGTATTCGCGGACAATATTTCAAGTTTCCATATCATTCTCTACTATTTCAGGTGAAAAATGAGACACATGCTTTGTGGACTTGGCATCGGAACCAGGACTTCTATGAAGCTGCGGGTGATCAGATTTATATAGTGAGGCAGCCTGATCGCTGCCCAGTAGTACCAGAGGTAATGAAGCTTCCCCTTTACCTAAACTAATTCTGCCCGAAAAACAACTAGCTTCCCTGGTGCTATCTGAGTACTGGGATATAAAATTCTCAATAGGCTCACCAAAGCATATTTTGTTTCTGCGTAATGTATCTTACTTCACAAGAAAAGAAATGTACCTTGAAAACAAAAAACAGAGAATGAAAACGTTCAAGCACTTATATTAAAGGTTCTTTGATCAGAAGGAAAATTTCATTTCACCAAAGGAGAATAATATTCATGACCATGAGTAGTAACCACTACCCATGAATTAATCCTCTATCCAATGACACCATACTAAAATATTGAGCATGATTGAGTCAGAAACTATAAATTTTCCAGGTCAGATACCATGCTAGTTAATCGTTTGATCGAAGAATTTAAGCAACTAGCATAAGTATTAAAATCAAATCTAGTAGAAAATTGAATTAATAATGCCTAGATTGTAATTCATAGCAAAGATTTAGCTAAACTTCACTAAATTCATTTCCTCCAAAACCAACCAGCCAATTTGAAGCTTGCCAACAGTCCTTTTCACAGAACATATAAGGAAATCGATAAAACTAAACAGTAAATAGAGAATGGTCACAGACAAACCTTGATGATCCTAAACAAAGGCTTCAACTCTTAACAAAACTGTATAAGCCTCTTTTCTTCATACCAAGGCAATTGCAATGTGACTGCAGCTTACAATTAATGCTAAATGTGTGGAAATGTCAGTGAAATGAGGAGCACGGAAGTGCCGCGCGCTATGATTTTGATGGCAATTAGCTTTGATGATGCTTTGGAGTTGTCTGTGGTGGGAAATGGAGGGCTCATTCCGGGATTCACTCCATTACCACCATCATTATACAGAGGCGTAGTAGTCGTTGGTGTAGTTGGGTTCGGGTTGTTTGTGGTAGTTGTTGTGGGTGTTGAGGATTGAGTAGGTGTCCCTCCAGCAGTGCTGAAAATAATTTGTATAATTCAAATAGTTAGTTAGTGTTCAGAGATGGACTAAGGAAGTTGTTGAACAAAAAACATACATCAAATTAAAACAAAATTCAATTCAGTTATGGATCTACATTGATGAAATCTGTTTAGTTCGTAAGTTACATGAAGAAAACGAGGAATCTTGAGAGTTCAGTATATAAACATAGCACACAGAATGTTGGCAAGGTTCATAATCTTACTGTATTAGGACCACACGACTTGCAAATCACGTCCCAAGTGAGAGCAGATTTTTGGCAGTGAACACTTATTAATACATCTTTCTGGACTCTATAAATGGACAACTTATTGAACGCACAAACCAAAAATGAATTGAACAAGAAGAGTTTCAGTAAAGTTAAGTAAAAATGTGATTATATGTGGGAGTGCATTATGAATGCCCAGATACTGATAAAATAAATAGATATAGGAAAAAGGACAGCGGTTTGACAAAATAGACATATAAACCTTGGGACATAGACCCCTTTTTTGGATAAACCTTGGGGATTCTGTGTGATGATTTCTTAACAGAAAAGGTGGTTTAAGTGGTTCCAAAATGGGTCTATGTGACTTTTTAAAAAATAAAAGACGATCAAGTTGTTCTCTCTCTTTTTATTTATTTATAAATTTATATATCAAAAGTGAGAGAATTTCTAGAAAAACCTACTAGATTCTCTTTGCGGGGGAAGACAGAAGAACCAACTGGAGTATCAAAAGATGGAATGAAAGTGGCAAATGCGCCCAATTGCAGAGATATTTAGATTCTTGAACTATGTATATCAAACTATACATCCGGGCCGAATATGAATCGAGTTGTAACTGACGATGCAGATTGACAATCATCGGAGAATGAGGGGGATCGTGTCTCCCTTCCCCATTCCTGGCCCTGCCTTCTCACTATAAAAGAAGGCCTTTCCCCTAACCTTGATCCATCGACAATTTTGATAAAAGAATGAAACTCTTATCTATAAACACCCTGCCATATCGTGATCCTGCAAATTTAGAGAGAAAACCTGCGAAAAGAACCAACAAACTCTTTGGAGTTTCCCTTCTTCTAGCAACCATCAAAACAACAACCTAGACATTCAGAGGCGTCTTTCTGAGCCAGACTATAGTAAGAGTTACGACCTGAGGTCACCCTTCTTATTATTTCTGCGTTTTGGAGTTTCCGTTCTAACACAGTATTTCCGGCCGGATGTGAAAGACGTCTGGCAGGACATGCACACACCTCTAGCCAATTGATAATAATATTAGGCCACATCACCGATTTGATATTTTACTCCTTCATATTTGCTTTCGGTTTATCATTAAACAGTAATAAGCATGCAATTGCCCACCCCATTGTTTAGTTTATTATTATGCATGTTCTTCCTTTCGCTTGTATGCATGTTTCTGTTTACTTTGTGATCCACGAGGGATATCCTGTCGGACTCATCATGAACATATCTGGACATTGATGAACATATCTGGACATTAAGTATCTTAAAAAAAATTGTCTAACCTGGCTTACCCGATCTGTTTACTTACTGTATATTATATTACATGATGTGTTTTCCTGATGTAGTTATCATTTAATATTTTAGGGTTCTGCTTATTATGGTACTATTTATTGTTGTACCTGTTGTGTTCTTTTATTCTGGTTTTGCTCATGTATATCCGGCTGGACTCCTAGTAAATCCGGCCGGACATTAATATCATAATGTGTATCCGGCCTACGATAAACCATATCCGACCAATTTGTTTACGATAAACCTGTAGACCAATGAAATGCATGCTACAATTTGTTTCATCACCATTTTATCAATGTTGTAATTGTTGGACAGTTATGACCCATAGCGTCACTGTTTGTAAAAGACATTGTGTTTTTGTACTAAATTAACTATGTAGTAATGAAATTGCCTTTTACCGTTTCGTAATTTATTTACATTGATATAGAAATGGTAGAAGTCCTTATGATTAGTTCCGGATTGAGATGATATGAGACAGTATCAATCCATAAAGGTTTAATCATTAAATATCCTCAGTCGTAGTATTATCGAGACTGGACATCGATAATGCGGAATAGACTAGTATTGCACTTGTGCGCGTTGTGAGGGCATAACGACACAGTTCTCATATGTTTAAGTATTGGATACTTATGCAAGTGCGATAGGAGGTTGTGTTTTACCGATGGTACGGAAAACAGCTTCACTCTGGATAGACCCCGCGGAATCCCATTGGTAGTATGTATATGTGTCTATGGGAGTCCGCTTCAGGGTATGTGTATTTGGTCTTAACCTGAGACTTGCATCGCTAGTACTTGCGACAATCGGTAAACTTTCGTTTTGGTCGTCCAGGGCTTTAACAGGTTCTGTGTGCGCCTCTTCTAGGTTTATTGAGAATCGTAGTGTATTGGATGTGATGTCAAGATGGAAGTATCACTTCAGACATATGGAGATGATGATCACGCAGGGATTCAGAACTAGTTCTCTATAGTGTTGCAACCATCGAGATAATATGACAAGGTCATGATTATCCGATTCAAAGAGACTAGTTGCTTGATATCCGATATGTGCTTCGTACGGGACAGACACTATTCCAGCCCCAGGCCTTGCACGTGACATCAGATACTGGATCGCTATACGCAATACGACGTATACTACGCCTGACATAGATTATATATTCCAGTAAGAATATTTCTGGAGAATTGGGTAGGCACGGTGCTTTGCTAGAAGCCAACCATGTCTTGTAAATCGGTAAGCACGTGGTACGAGGTACTTACTTTATCGGATAGTCCGATAACCGGATTTACTGCCAACATATCCAGAGATCTCTTGGGTCGCTTCCCAAAGATTCACCGATGACAGTTGACTTAAATTAGAATTAATCTGGGATTAATTTAGAGAGAGAAAATTAATCTGGGATTAATTGGGGCTTTATTTAATCTGGGATTAAATGTGTTCGGTAGAGAGAGAACACGATTAATTTGGAATTAATCGGTAAAATAAATTTAATAGTTAAATTTGATTTTTCTATTTAATTTATTCGAATGGGCTAAAATTAATATATCGGATATATTAATATGAATTGGATTTCATTACGAAATTAAAGTCGGACTTTAATACGAACGAATGAATTAATTTAGAATTAATTCGTAATCGACGTTCGTAATATATTTGCGAGGCATCGTTATTTAATTAAATTAGATTTAATTATTTAGCGACGAAAGTTCGTTTAATCGGATTAAACGGAACCAAGCCGCGGCAAATGTTCGTAGAGATATTTGAATTTTGAATTCAAATAGTGGGGCCCACTTCACATGTGTGGTAGATGGAGGGTAGTTGGCATTTATGCCAAGCCACCAACCACCCAACCACCTTGTAATGGTTTTGGTAAAACCATTTACCCAACTACCAAGTTTTGGTGAAAAGGGTAAAAGGGTTTTACCAAAAGCAAATCTCTACATCATTTACACATATTGAACAAAAGCAAACCCTAGACTAATTCCTCCTTGGGCGTGAACTTGGCATCCTCTCTCTTTGATTTTGTTCATCAAATCAACAAAGCTAGCACTTAAGCAAGTCAACAAAGGTGATAGGGAAACATCTTCAAGAGTTGGAATCATCACTCAAAGCTTGGATCTTGGAGATTTTCTCAAAAATTTTAAAAGCTCAAATCTGTTCGTTGTAAGTATTCCGCAACTTATAATGTTCTTAATCAATGTTTTTCATGCTTATTAGATCCTTGGCATGTTCTAGGAACACTAACAGTAATAATGTAGAAATATTTTACACTTTTCATTTACTTTTCTTTTATTATTCGTGGTTGTGCAACTCGTGTGTTATATAAATTGCTTTTGTCTGTGAAATTGCATTATAAGATGTGGGGATACCTCATTTGGACGTAAATATTTTACTAACATCAGTAAGGGACCATTCCAAACCCAAACAGATTTAAAGTCAGACATTGCGAGGGGAGTAGTGCAGCCTTAAATTATTCTCGGTATTTCATACCAGGTGGTGACTCCCTTATTCTCTTGCTAGTCTCCCGCGGGATTATCCGTACTCTATACGTGCTGCGAACACAACAGTGTAGTGGTCATCGACGTCATAGGGATAGCGATAAACCCCGTTTAGCTCCTACATAACCTTAAGTAGGGGTGGCAATTTGGGTTATGAGTCGTTTATTCGTTCGATTCGATTCGCTTTAAAGCGAATATGGGTTTAAAAAAATGAATTCGTTTAATAAATTGGTCGATTCGATTCGATTCGATTCGATTTGTTTATTAAACGAATCGAATACGAATTGAAGTTCATTGATTCGTTTATTCATTTATGATTCATTTTATTATTTTATTTATTTATTTAGTTATTGTTATTTTTCAATTAAGATTCAAGAAATTATGGCTCATTACTATAGAAAAATAATATTGTCGATATTTGGTGAGAAATTTTTAATAAATATATTAATTTCATATTTCATATGTATATATTTATGAAAAATCAATGTAAATAAATTACGGTAAATTATGTTATTGAATAATATAATGACTAAACGAATATTCGTGTTCGAAACGAATCGAATACGAATCCTAATATTATGATTCGTTTAATAAACGAATCGAATACGAATCCATCACATTTTAATTCGATTTGTTTATGATTCAATACAAATTCGATTCGTTGATTCGTTGATTCGTTTTGCCACCCCTACCTTTAAGATTATCCTAAAATCTCAAGTTTAATAACAACAAAAGCTAATAACATAAAACAATATATGTAATATGTGTTCCTGGTAGAAAAACTAACTTCACACCTATAACTACATAAGTATACGAGGAATTAAGGAATACTATCACAACCTTAAAATTACCAAATATATATAAAACCAGTACAACTAGCAACTATAAAATCAGATAAGGTCCATATTGATTCTGTTCATCATGATGGTTCCTTCAAAATTTAAGAGCAAATGGATACATTATAAGGAGACAAAATCGGGACAACATATTCCTTGGTTTTAATGATCTTGATGAAAATCAACCAGTAACAAGAAACAAATCCAAAATTCATTGATTGGTTTTTAAATAATTTCCGGGGATGCAATTCTAATTTTTTAGTATTTATCAACTTTTTTTACCAGGAAATGTGTCCTGCGGTCCTGCCCCACCGACCATTTTCTGGAATTAGTTTTGACCACACGGCAATTATAGCAGTCGATTTTGTGGACCTGGGAGCTCTGACAGTAAAACTGTTCTGCTATCAGTTCTCAGGCCTCATCATTTTTTTTTAGATCTTTCACAGCCGTTGGATTTCTTGGACCTGGAGGACCATCCAACGGTGTAAAATATGACATAGGCAGACTAGTAGACAGGCAAAGTGAGGCACACAAAGATGGTGGAAATTTAAAAAAAAAAAAGAGACGTTGTGATTCGAGCATTGGGATGGAGACCATACACAAACTTCAAATGAACGGTCAGAGATTATGTTCTTATCCATCACTGACCATGCAAAAGGATACATGTCATTCATCCACAACACGCAATATATTAACTAAATATTCACAATAATGTAAAATAGAACAGGAAAAAAGAAGAAGAAAGAAAACACATTTAACTTGAAGATGAAGAAACAAATATAAACATACCCAAAACAGGGAAAAATTCCATCCAAAGATAAAATTTTCCATCTTTACCAAACAGGAAAAGAAAAAAGTCAAAAACAGAACATACCTCATAGAAGATGGATACACACAAGATCCATAACCTAAACAAAATTAAACAACACAAAATAAGCAAAAACCCCACTTTAAAAAACCAAATGTATATATTAGAGATTAAGAGAACAAACTGGGATCAGTTCTTGCAATAGTGGCAGTGCCAGAGAAGTCACAGGAGCCAGGGGCCATGCCCTTTCTCTGAAAGAAACTATTGAAAGCATAAGAAGCATGAGCTTGGATGGTGTTGGGGAGATAGCAGAGGCCATTGGATTGTACAGGGATGCAGTCAGCACCAGCCCCGCAAGCATAGTCAAGAGCTGTCTGCAGGGCCGAGTTGCTGGCATCACTTCTTGCAACACACCAGCTAGTAGTAGCACTGCCAGTTCCATCAACTGGGGCATTTGCTGCCATGATATTGATGATCATGCATAACAGAATTGTTATGAAGGATTGGAGTGTGAGATTTTGAAGTGATGCCATGGAAGATGTGGAGAGTTATAATGTGTGATTTTGGGTTTGCTTTTGCTTAGTAAAGGAAGAGAGAGAGAGAGAGAATGAGAATATGATAGAATATTGAGGCAGTGAGGGAGTGTTTTTGAGTGAGAGTTTGTGGAGTTTGTGAGAGTTTGTGGAGTTGAGTTTCCTTTTTTCTCTTTCTTTTTTGCTGCTCTTTTTCTTTTGATTTCATTTTTGCTTTTATTTTGTGATTTTGATTTGCCAGTGGAGTGGATGTTTTGTTCTTTTGAGGTTTTATAAAGCACAATTTACAATAAGGTCCTTGTTGTTTAACTAGTAATAAAATAAAACAGTTCTTTGCCTTGCCTAGCAATCAGCAAACTCCTTTCTTTATTTTGAGTGTCTTATTGCCATTTTTTCCTGTACTGAAAAGACAAAATATAAAATAAATTTATCTAAAAGAGCCAAAATATAAATATATATTCGCACCATATTCATCATATTTATTTGTCAAATACTGTTGATACCAAAATTTAGTACAAGATTCAAAGTTATTGATCAGGAAGTTAAGGATTAAATACTTGGTCCATTGTCTCCTTAATCTTCACTCTAGCAATGGTTGATGGTGACTCCTGTTGATGGTGTTTTTTAAGCAATATGATATTTAAGCAGTATGGCAGGGGTAAAAGGGTAATTCCCTTCTTGATCGAGATCATTAATACCGACTCGACCACATGAGTTAGGGGCCGAGCACTTAAGATCGGTAACCCAACCACTTAAGATCGGATGACCGGGCATTATCAGATCGACGGCAGCATTCTCAGTTCAAAAGACCATCATGACCGACCTCATGAAGACCGAGAGTATGGCGGGATATGCTCCAGAAGATAAGACATCCTATTATTACGGATAAGAAGATAAGTTATCATACTTTCATGGGGAAAGGTTGATAAGTCAGTGTCCTAATAGGATATGGGAAATGAATGAGTCAGTGTCCTAATATGATATGAGAAGTGAAGGTAGTTTCAACTAGGAATCCTTATGGGAAAATGAAAACTGTTTCTTTACTATTATAAATAGGAGGGGAAAGCGTGCTTGTAAGGGGGGTAACAAATTGAAAGTTGAGAGTTGAGAGGGAACAAATTGAAAGTTGAGATGATTGAGAGCATTGAGAGTTGAGAAGAGACAAGAGAGAATTAGACTTGTAAACACAAAACAGATCAGAGAAACATATTTCGGTAATAAAACATCGTCTGTTCTGTGCCCGTGGATGTAGTTGGATCTGATCCGCCGAACCACGTTAAATCTCTTTGTTGATTGATGTATTTATCTATCTTTTGCCAAATTTTCTTTTGGTTTCCCATAAACAAAACAAATTCACAGTTGGAGGAGGATTGTCTCGGGAGTAAAAAACCATTATTGCCCATGAGACCAAAATCAGCCGTCAGCAGTTGGCGCCGTCTGTGGGGAATCAACAAAAAGCAGCTCGCGTGGTAAGACGATGGCAGAAGGTGGAAATCGCCAGTTGTCGGGGAGTTCAACAGCAGAATGGATGGGGAAAATATAGGAAAATATGAGGAAAGAAATGGAGGAAAATCAAAACCTGTTGAAGTCCATGATGAACAGACTGGAGAGGATGGAAGAAACGAATAATGAGAAGTTTGAAGCCGGAGCCAGTCGGAGGAGAGGCGAAATAGCGGAAGGAAAAAGGGTTGCAGATGAGAGCGAAGACGATGAACCTAGGAGGAAGGTTCCCTATGGGATGAGGTACGTATGGGTAGAAAAAGATTTACAAACGGAGGATACGTGAGAAGAACAAAAGGGGCAACAGTCGCTAGATTCTTCCTATGATAGCCCCCGCGACACCAGAAGAGAAGATATGAAGGATGGTGAGACTGGACGAGAAATCTCAAATCATGAGGAACGCCGCACCCGGGGTGACAGACGCGAAGAAGGCCGCAGGAGGCGGCACGGTAACACAGATGGCAATATAAAATCTTGGTTAAGAAAAGAAATGGCCAAGTGGGAAGTGAACCTCAAAACTGACACGGGAGATGCTCGGGACGGCGAGGTTGAATCTCCCTTCACATAAGAAATAAGGTCGGTAAAATTCCCAAGACGATTCAACATGCCATCCATGATGCCCTACAAGGGCCACACTGATCCAAAATCCCACATTGAGAGTTTTGTCCTGTTGATGGAGGTCCAATGAGTAGTAGGAGATGCCGTTTGCAAAGTATTCCCCCTAACCTTGGGGGGATCTGACATTCTATGGTTCAGAAGTCTAGCCCCATGGAGCATCGGAAGCTTCGCGCAACTCAGAAAGTCATTTGTTCGGCACTTCAAAGGGGTCTGCGTCCCAAAGAAAATGGTGGAAGAATTGAGACTGATGAAGCAAGGGGATGATGAGCCCCTGAGGAATTTTATTGACAGGTACCACAATTTGGTGCTCGAGGTCGGAGCATACGAGTCATCGGAAGCGCTAGAAAGTCTCAAGGGAGGTCTGAAGGTCGGGAAGTTGTGGACTCACCTAAGGATTCAAGACGTATCGGATTATGCCACTGCCTTGGAGTTGGCCAGGAAGTTTATCTTAATAGATGAGGAGAAAAAGATTGCCCGGGGAGTAGACACCCGAAATGCTAAGATAATCAGGTCAGACAATCAGTGAGATTCGATCAGAAATTTGAGGAGACCAGTCCCGGAGCAGAAGAAACTCAGATCGACACCTCCGAGTAGTCATGTTCAAGAGATAAAGTCATATGTCCAAGTCAACCGTGTCGCGGGGAGGACAATATACACCCCCCTGAACAAACCTATGGCCCAGATAGTTCGGGAAATCCAGGATAAAGGTCTGTTGGCCGAGCCTAATTTGAGGAGGTTCCCGATTGAGGAGGGAAATAGTAGGGCTTACTGTATCTATCATAACGTAATGGGACATGCCACGAATGGGTGCAGAGACCTGCGGGAGCAGGTGGAAGACTTGGTGAAAAAAGGCTGTCTCAGTGTGTACATAGACTATTCGGTTTTTGAGGTCGACCAAAGTTGATAGCGGAAGTCATCCGGTCGGATGCGTGGAATGCTGAGATGCATAGAGGATGTATTAAGAAGAGTCTTGCTTGTAGTGACCCTTGTAGAGTTGCAAGAAAGGCAACGGATCCCAAAATGTGAGTAAGACCTCTTATGTCTTAGGCCACTTGGTTATTCAGCTCGGGGCTGGATTTCGTTCCGCCAAGGCCACTTGATTATTCAGCTCGGGGCTAGATTTCGTTCCGTCGAGGCCTTATGGTTTATTCAGCTCGGGGTCGGGTTACGTCTCACCGAGTCGGCTTCTTTGGACTGGGGATGTAACATTCCCCCAGAGCCAAGTCTTTCTTCAGCTCGGGGTCGGGATACGTCCCACCGAGAGACTTATCATTGGCATGGGATCAGATCATCTCCCCCATGGTCGGCCCTCTATTAGTCTGGGGAGGGGACATTCCCCCAGAGCCAAATGTTCTTCTCAACTCGGGGTCGGGTTACGTCCCACGAGTCGATCGTCATCAGCATAAGGGCAAAGCATTTTCTCCACGGGTAGATATCAGGATCCTCGTTGACTGAGCACATGAAGGTGGCAGGAAGGACCAGATTTGCAGCTAAGGCATTTTTCTCTGCGGTTCCTGGAGTGACCACCAACAGATTCATCGGCACACCATCTTTTTTTTTTATATTTCCCGGTATCAACTCGCAAACTCGTTGTTACCGAGAACTATGGGATAGATGTTGATGGTGTTTTTTAAACACTATGATATTTAAGCAGTACGACAGGGGTAAAAGGGTAACTCCCTCCTTGATCAAGATCATTAGTACCGACCCGACCACATGAGTTAGGGGCCGAGCACTTAAGATCGGTAACCCGACCACTTAAGATCGGATGACCGAACATTATCAGATCGACAGCAGCATTCTCAGTTCAAAAGACCATCATGACCGACCTCATGAAGACCGGGAGTATGACGGGATATGCTCCAGAAGATAAGACATCCTATTCTTACGGATAAGAAGATAAATTATCCTATTTTCATGGGGAAATGTTGATAAGTCAGTGTCCTAATATGATATGGGAAATAAATGAGTCAGTGTCCTAATAAGATCTGGGAAGTGAAGGTAGTTTCAACTAGGAATCCTTATGGGAAAATGAAAACTGTTTCTTTGCTATTATAAATAGGAGGGGAAAACGTGCTTGTAAGGGGGGTAACAAATTGAAAGTTGAGAGTTGAGAGCATTGAGAGTTGAGAGGGAACAAATTGAAAGTTGAGATGATTGAGAGCATTCAGAGTTGAGAAGAGAACAAGAGAGAATTAGACTTGTAAACACAAAACAGATCAGAGAAACATATTTCGGTAATAAAACATCGTTCGTTCTGTGCCCGTGGATGTAGTTGGATCTGATCCGTCGAACCACGTTAAATCTCTTTGTTGATTGGTGTATTTATCTATCTTTTGCCAAATTTGCTTTTGGTTTCCCATAAACAAAATAAATTCACAGTTGGAGGAGGATTGTATCGGGAGTAAAAAACCTTTATTGCCACTGAGACCAAAATCAGCCGTCAACAACTCCTTTTTGGTTTTCAAAATAATCAGGTTAAGGAGATGTGGTTGGCTCAAATGAGATATCTACTCTATCTATGTGTAAAAGAGTGTTAGAATTGTTACCATTGGGTCATCTTTGATAATAGCAATTGAATAAAATAATGTCATTTTTTTTTCAAAATTTAGTTACAAATCAATCTTTTAATGTAATATAATATTTCTTATTAGTTTTCTATACGATTTAGTTTTTAGTGCTAAGAGAAGTAAAGTCATCATTTGATTCTTTCTATGAGCAAAACTTGGTTTTTTTGAAAATATCAAAATATCGAGAAAGAGTAAAAGAGAGATTGTATTTAGTAGATGGTAAACACCCAATGACCCAGCAAGAGAAAGACCCAATCACATGGTATCGAGAAGTTCTCCTAAGGACAGAACATGTCAGGGACGAAACAAGTAATAATACTGACCCGACAACATGAAGAGAGGGATTTAGGGTTGTCTGAGAATTCGCATCAATTCGACCCGATGAGGTCCACACGTATGGATCCGACCTAGTTGAAGAGTTGAAAGACATGGCTTTGGCAAATATCATCTACCTAGTATACTGACCCGAGGAACGGATACTTGATCATAACCCGACCTGTATTGGAGCCATATGACGTGTGCCCTACCTGGGAAGATGTGCTTCCAGAAGGCTAATGATGACAGCGGGAAAGTAGCGGCTCACAGTGATCGTAGGCCTTGTCATCCGCCATAGGACGGTGTAGTGGCAGAGCAGAGCCGCCATAGGCCGGTGCAATGACAGAGGAATAAACAGATCTAATTGGCTAGATTGAGGGTAATTGAGGAGAGTTATGTCTGCAATGATGGTTAAGTGACATAAGCTGACGTCAGAGTTGGTGAGATAGTAGATTTGAGAGCATATATAAAGGTGTTGAAGTCACAATTTAAAGGGTTAGCAAATTTTATCTTTCACAACTTGTAAAGTTGAGGTCTTAAGAGCTTGAGATAGAAAGAGAAAGCTAGTCAATTACCCGACCACTTATGTGAATTGTACCGGACTTATTAAGACCCGATGTGTTTTATCATTATATTTGTGCTTCCTCCATTTATAGATCGGATCCGTATTGACCCTGAGGCATAATAAAATATCTCATTTTCTCTCGTGGATGTAGGTTGTAGCCATTTTCCGTCGAATCATATAAATTTATGTATTTAATCCTGCCTGTTTGTCAAATTTATGTGGTTCCCAATTAACCAAATAAATTTACCGTTGAAAGAGGTTTGTTCGAGAGATTAATTCCTTATTTTACCCTTAGAACGAAAAACAGACGTCAACAACAATCAAAAAACATTTAAGAGGATTTTATTGATTGATGATACAAACTTTTGTTTTACTAATTTATTAGTGAAACATAAAGGACCTCTCTGTAAATTGTCCTTTTATACCTATAGTAAGTGATGACCACTATTATGAATCCCTTGGTAGCTTTGCAGTTTGCTTATACTGTGAATTTACAGTTTCATCCTCGTATTGGATTCTTCATTGACAGTCCTTTGGCGTCATAGTAACTTTCATCGAATCAAATTTTTGGCGAGCCAAAGACAGAGTGGTTCCTCGGGGAGAGAGTTTACACATCTCGGCATGAAAATATTTACTTAGGGATATTTTTTAGTGACATTTTTATTTTAAATAATTATACATTTTGAAGAGAAATAAAAATATATCTTTCTATTATTATTTTTTTGAAAGGAAAATATTTTAATGTAAAAGACCAACCTCTATATCACCAGGCTGGGCCTACCTCGAGTCGCACTCGTGCTATTGTAAGCCCATATATATATATATATATATATATATATATATATATATATATATATATATATATAATTCTAAAATCTGGGCCGATGTGAGCCTAGACCCCAGTCTAGCTTGCTTCATTGAAGCCCAGGCAGGATATTTTGCCTGTAAAATATCAGCTTTTGTCCTTCATTCCTTTTTGCCAATTGAATTCCAAAATGATCAGCCTCAGCATATTATAGAAATTGTTTTCTTAATAGCAACTGCCAGCATTTGAATCTCTAATCAGAGCTCCAATTCCAGCAGAATTTTCCTTGAGATTCATGGCTGCATCAAATCATGAGGTGGGGGAGTCCACTATTTCTCTTCAACTAGCTTCCACAAGCTATGATTCCCATAACACAATTCACCAACTCTGTAGCTGTAACTTAGGCTCAAGGCTTATATTTGCCAGACCTAATGGTTACTTCATGAAAACATGCAATGAAGCGAGATTGAATCGAACAAATCAGTTGAGATGGCAAGTATCGGCATGTTCTTCGACTGGTAAAAACAATCAATATAATCTGGTAAGGTGCATTGCATCCTACCCCAAACCCCTCAATGATATACATCTCTGAACTCGTTATATTGGTGAAAAAAATAATGGGTATCAGATATATGGTTGTTCTACACTCACCTCTGGTTTTCATGTATCTCTCCCTCCCCTTTTCCGGTGCTGAATTTGGGCCAGGTAACATCACATGTATAGAAAAATGAATCATTTCAAAACTTTTCGTAGAACAAGATGTATGCCTCACAGCAAAGAACGTCGTCCAGAGAAACTTCGCAAACATTGGCATCACTAGCTTCGTACCACACATTTTCTCCCTCAGCCTTAACTCTATTTTTTGGACCTCCTCTCACATATGCAACATAGTGACCACCTCTCATGGTTCCCAAATGCTCCACTACACCAACCAGACGATAATTGTAGTTATCATGGTCTGTGCACCTGCAAATTGCCAAAATGAACATAAATTAAGACATTGTAAAATGGGAGTGCCACAGTGCTAAATTTTTTTCAATCAACATTTGAATTTAACAAAATGAACTACTATAGTTCAACAGGGATCATCTGCTGTTGATATAGTCATGTTTCCATGTCCCATGAAGGGTTATAAAATAAAATGTGCCGCAGAAAAGAGTGTTTAATCTTCAAACAATAGAAACACATCTTTAACTTAAAGCACAGACAATAAAATGGGAAAGGGTGTCTGACAAGGGTGTGAACATGTTATCTAGGACTAGTGAACATTTGAGAAGCCAACTTGAATCCTTTGAAATCACCTGGCCAAATTTAAGCTTTTTGGTTTAATGGTAATTTAACATTAATGTTTTTCCTTCAAATTGATAACATAACAATAATTTTCATATTATTTATCTCATAGGCTACAAAAAGAACTCATACAAACAAAATGAGTAAGAGTACAACAAAAAATCAGACGTCAAAGAAGAGGTGTAACTAATGTGACAGCAATATCTACCCTACAGTGCCCTTCTTTTTGGGTACTAGCCATTTTCATGTGTATTGTACGTGATTCAGAGTAAAAGTTCTTCATAGTTTGTATAAACATCTGAAATGTTACTTAGAAGTGTTTTTTGGGAAGGGGGCGGGGGCTGGCCAATCAAACATAAGCAATATGATATTTCTGTCAATATAACACATAACGAAGTTTTTTTTTTTAGTGACTAGAAGATTTGAAACATTACATGCTTTAACATATAACATCACTATAGGACCTTAAGAAACTGTAGTGTGGGCACAGAAGAAATTTCTTTTAGTGAAGAGTACTTCCTGTAAAATGAAGGTACATTTATTGGAAAACTAGTTTGATTGAGGCCGAAATACTTAAATTCCAAATGTTCCTTACATTATTTAATGCAGAGAATATATATATGCCTATGACCGACACAGAATATACCATAATACACCCAGCCTTCCGCTATATAAAAATATATTTTGAGCCATTTAAACATCAGATTCCCTTTTGTCTACTGTCTACAACATCAATTTGCCATCAAATAATGATTTATGAGTGTCATCCTACACCATTTATTTATATCTATGACAAACAGTAACAAGTATCTGCATCAAGAAATAAAAAAGCATGCAAAAGTAAACAGAACATGTACAGAAAGTTGGCCCAACATAACAGAGTGAATGAAAAGAATAGAGAAAAAGTAGAAAACATTTTTTGTTTTGTTTTATTGCTTGTCTGAAGTTCTTTGATAAATTTAAGAATGATAAAGGAGTACCTGGGATCCATATATGGTCTGAGATGGATTATTTCACTGAAATTGACATGGCCGTTCAATTTACTTAAGCGACCACGGGCATCCTGTCTGAACCTCTTTAGATGAATGGTCAAAATAGGTGGAGCCTTGTTTATAAGTACTCTTTTGGTTGCATCTCTCTTCACTTTTACATTTTTGGAATTTATCTCCTCAATCTTGCTTTCCTCTGATTCACTGTTTCCAGCACCAAACTGGGAATCACTCTGGTGAACATTATCTGTGGCATACCCACAACTAGTAGCCCCATCAACACTACAAGAACCTTCTGCTTGATCAGTGATGCTTTCTTGTTTGCCAGATTTATAAAAACCTGAAGAATGAGATTGCTCTTCAACTTCATCATTGATCTTCATTTTACCCTTTTCCAACTGAGAAACAGCTAGATTCACGTCACATTTTTGGCCACTTTCACCTCCTGCACAATCTTCATTTAAACAATCAGTCTTCTCATTGTGTGAGCTTTTGCTGAAAGTGTTCAGATAAATATTAGTTTTGATATCTCCATAACTAACATTTTTAACATCACTAGGACTTGTACCCTGTAAATCATTTTGGTTTCTAATGTCACGTCTATCTATCAAAGTTCTGGAAGCATGTTTAGCTTGCTTCTTCAAATCATTTTGGTTTCTCATGTCACCTCTATCTATCAAAGTTCCGGAAGCATGTTTAGCTTGCTTCTTCAAAGCCTCCAACTTCTGGCATTGCAAAGTCTTTGAACAGCTCTCACAATCCCAGGCATTATCATCAGTTAGAAGCTCCGGTTTTATGAAATGAACCAAACAACTCTCGACAGAAACTGGTGAATTAGAATCATCAACCTGATCTGGATCGGAGTCACTGCTGTTTCCTACTGCAAAACCACTCTCCCCACTTTCAGTACCCAAAGATGGCCTCACAACTGGTCCTAAAGCAATCTCGGGCTCATTAAATAAATCGCCAAAGCCATCAAAGTCCACGTTCTCTTGTCCACAGCCCACAACTGATGAGGAGGCCTTGGCTTCTCCACTTACTTTCTCTTCAATACAGGAAATCTCTTCGTTGTATGGAAGCAAGATAACTTCTGAAGCTTGGACCATCAATGGTAGCATATCCTCGCCAGCATCCCCGGAAGAGGAATCTGGTTGTAGATTTGGTTTTGAATCAAGTGGAATCTGATTACTATTAATTAAATATTCATCTGAAACTTTATCCTTCTCTCCGAAATCTTGACTAAACAAAACATCATTATATTGCAAAGTCAAGTCATGCTCATTTATTACAGTTTGTGGTTCAAGGTAATCCAACCAAGCAAATTCTGTAGAATCTTGAATAACTGACGCATCATTTTTTTGCAAAGTCGAGTCATGCACATCTGGATTAGTTTGAGGCTCAGGCAGTGGATCAGCTGGGAAATTCTGTAAAACTGAATCACTTTGGGTGGCCAAGGTTGTTGAGCCAACCAAATCTGACAATTCGGAACCACCAGAAGAACTCGCCACATTTTCTCTAAGAGGAGCAGTAGACTCTGTGACTGTTAGGATTTGAGACTTGCTGCTGGCTGATGGATTTGAAATACTTTGTGTTGTAACTCTATCAGTATCTATGTTTCCTTTAGCTCTAATTCTTCCACTTTTCTTTGGCGACAGTTTCGTTTTTTTGGCTAGAGAGGTGGGTTGGGCCTTCTTAGATGGAGCTTTCTTAGTTGGAACCGAAAGGGAGAGATCTAAAAATGGCTCATATACTGTTGAGGAATGTCCACATTCCACACAACGAATGGTACTAGAAATTTGGCCCCCAAACACTGAATCCACAAAAGTAGGACCCTGATTCGAAGAAATCTCATTTTCCTCATAAGCTCTATTTCTTTTTCTGAAGCCCAACTCCTCACTACACAGTCCATCAAGTAAGTAACGAAGCAATTCATGGCTGTCATGCTGCTGATATCCCTTGAATTGGGGGGCCTTGGAACAGACACACCCAAAAAAGGATCTTGGATTTATCATGTTTCTCAATCCCATCTCTGGTTTTGTTTCAGTGAAAAGTTTCTTCAAAGCAATAGTAAGAGGCCCAAAAGATGCATCCACATTCAAGAAGTAGTCCCGCAACTTACTCATAGCCAGAAGATTTTGCATCACTGAATTAAAGAAGCAAGTATTTCCAAGATTGGCCAACCCTCTTACCACATAACAGGCATTTCTATTTAATTCACTCCAACTCAATACAGTACATTCAGATTTGATTTCACCAGTAATACTGACACCCCCAAACCAAATATCCTCAACATCCACTGATGAACCTTCTTTAGATCGCCCCTTTATTAATTTGACAACCTCTGATAAACCATCTTTATTTTCACCATTTTCCTCTATTTTCTCAACTGGAATGAGTGCATTGCAAGGGAAGCACCAATGCAGATGAGGGTTTTCCCATTGAATCACCAAGGGATGACGGGTTTGTCTAGCATGCTGAACCATGTGGCTCCGAGGGGTTGTAGGAAGTCCAACCCCTCCACAAGCATAATGTCCACAATCTAAACAGACCCAAATTGCTTTTGAATCCGCTGAGGCACTTCCCTTCTTCTTACCATGTTTATCCTTTCCCTTCTTCCCTTTTCTATCACCTACACCTTCCCTACAGTCTTCGCATTTAATAGGGTCTGAGGAATCAAATTTACCAGAAAGTTTATCCAAATCAACCCCTTTGTCAAGATGGGGGCATGATTTTCTCTCTTTTACAACTAAAATTCCATCATCAGCGCTGTCAACATGATTTGGTTGTTGAACAACGCTTTTCAGAGAATGGGCTGCAACCTGCTTCTTCTTAGCAACTGCTCTGCTCTTCCTCTCAGCCCTTTTCCCCATCAGTCCCTAGAACACATTCAAGAATCAAAATAACCATGAACAATATAACCAAGAATTAAAATATAAAGCAACAAATAATGATAATGAAATCAAACTAGTAACAAATAATAATGATGAAATGAAACTAACATAAACACCATCCTCCTCATTCCAAAGAAAAGGAAAAAAAGAATCCTACTTTCTTCATCCTTTTTTATGAATATCACTATCTGCTTTCATTACATAAATAATCTATGGTCAACATACAAAGAAAAAGATAAAGAAAAAGCAATCGCCAGATATGTATACAAAGAACAGAACCAACACAGGCGTATAACAATAAAATTTTGAAAGAACCCATTATAGATTCAGCAATTTAATGGTGACCCAGATGATTATTTCAACCGTAAGGATTAAGAAAAAGCATACATAACTTGAATCTTGAGCAAAAATTCGAAAAAAACAAGCTGTACAAAGAAATAAAAAAAGAAGATTCCAATAATACCTGAAAATCTGGAGGAAGAGGAATGCGATTGGTTGGTTATAGAATTTTTGCCAAAGATGGTGATTAGGATCTAACTGAGAAATAAGAATGGTGTGCACGTTTTAAGGGGTTTAGTGCCCCCACCGCTACTTCTTGTGCTTGTCGGAACACAGAGGAGTTAAAAGTGAAGAAGAGGAAGAAAATGGAGGAGCCAAGTCAACAGTGCACTTTCTCCAGGAAAAAATAAATAAAAAACCGGTGCACGGTGAAATGGTAAAGTCTTGAAGCTTTTCGCTGTAAATAACTGTAAGGTACCGTACCAATCATCTTGCTACAGTTATATTTGGCAAGAAAAATCAACATTATCAAATGGAATGGTGGTAGTTTGTCACAGGGAGTTAAGATATACATGGCAAAAAAATTCGGGCCCGGCTCGGGATTAAAATAAATAATTAAATATTTTTATTTATAAAATATATATATTTATATAATAAATTTTTTATATTTATAATTTTTTATAATAAAAAAATCGGGTCCGGGCTTAAAATTAATAATTAAATATTTTTATTTATAAAATATATATATTTATATAATAAATTTTTTTTTTATAATTTTTTATAATAAAAAAATCGGGGCCCGAGCCCGGCCCGTTGCCATCCCTAAGTTAAGATGGTAAAATTCCCCTTTAAATTAGGGGTTGGTATGTTAGGAATGAATAAAAAGATAATTTTTTATATTTGTCAATTAAACGGGTTAGATATGAATATTGATATTTCATATCATATCTAGATTATTGCCATCACCACTTGTAATATTCACTTAGAATTATTATTGCCATCACCACTTGTAATATTCACTTAGAATTTAATCCTTTTATTTTTTGTCAAAATGTTTGAAAGGAAACTTAAAATTCAATATTGATTATTATTGAGGACTGTTTTTTGTTCCAAGGATAATATGAGAAATTAACCCCTTAAACAAATCTCCATCAGCAGTGAATTTGTTTGGTCATTAGGAAACCAAAGAAAATTTAGCAAGCAAACGGATAAATCACATAGTTTACTTGGTTTGGCGAAGAGTGGCCCAATCTACGTCCACGGAAGGAATGAGGATATTTTATTACTACCTAGGGGTCAAGACCAACCCGAGCTACAAACATGTAAATGAATTCACAAAGTGCTCGAACACCACAGGTCTTACACAAGTCTGTTACAATTCTCTCAAATGGTCTGATAATTGATCAATTTTCTCTCTCTATCTCTAGTTCTTGAGTTCTCGCTTTTACAAGTAGTGAAATGTGAAAATTGTTAACCCTTGGATTTGAGATTTCAACCATTTTACATAGGCTTCCAAATTCACCATTTCACTGCCTCTGAAGTCATCTCATGTCACTTACTCATCATTGCGGCCATAACTCTCCTCAACCACCTTAATATCAGCCTATTTCTCTATAATTGCATCAGCTTATGTGTTGGGGCAGATGTGGAACCCCTAGGATCGGATCGGTGCCCCTTGCAGCGGAAGTGGGTCTAACCCGCGAATATCTAGCATGAGTGTATTTTAAAATATTTTATGTAAAACTAAATTCCGTTTTGAGTACGTAGGACAAAAGAGGACCAAAACGGAGTCCAGAAACTCCGGAACGGAGAAAATGAAGTTTCAGTATGATTTAGCTCAGCGCGTCGCGACGCGGGAGCTTGGGCGTCGAGACACGCCAAAGTGCGAGAGCAATGCGAGAGTTGAACATCTCAGTATCGCGATGCAGAAGGGTTTGCGTCGTGACGCTCCTAGGTCTGATGCTCGGCGTCGCGACGCTGATGGGTCAGAGTCGCGATGCTGCCCTAGGTAGTGAACAATTTTCAACTTCAAACCATTACTAAACACTTCCAATTTTCTCATACTACTTCAAATACAATTTTAGCTTCATAACCATCGTCAACACATGTTATAAAACTAGCAAACATGTATTCTAAATACTTATATGTATTTGTTTGAATCAAAACACAAACCAATTTAGAATCCCACTATGAAATGTCTCATGAACAATTATAGTTCACCCAAAGGTGGTCAAATGATTCTAGAATGGTAGTCATAGTTATAAGCTTTAATCTAGAGTTTCAAAATCTTATTAATTGTTTCATGTCCAACATGAACATCTTTGACGTAATTAACAAGCATATTGTGTTTATAATTCCAAAGCATCTTAACAAAATCTATTAGCCTTATTTCAACTTCAAGCTATGTAATCATGCATCCAATACATAATTCATCACTATATGTCTCACTAATAAAAAACTCATTACTGAAGAACATAACTTAAAAGAAGTTCAAAGTTACCTAGTAGGCTTGATGCAAGATCCAATCTACTTCTCATTTGTTGAAATGGTTGAAGAACTTCAAAGGATTAGCAAGCTTGACTCCAAGATCCAGTCTTGATTCCAATGCAAGCAAGTTTCACTCCAAGTTCCAATCTTGATTCCTCATTGTTGAAATGTTGTAGAGATCTTCCAAAGCTTCTCTAAACACTTCTCTACTCTAGGATAATTTCTTCAAGAATTGCTCGTGTTAGCTTTCTTAAGCTTAATTAAAATCTTCCTAAAGCTTGCTATTTATAGCAAGACTTAGATAATTTTTAATTAATAAAAATTCTAATCAACTTTAATGTGGGCTTAATATAATTTGTCCAAATATGTATAATTAGGTGTGACTAATCATCTTTATCTACCACTTTGATTTAATCCAATTAAATCAAGACAAATCTTAATTAATGGATTAATTACATGTCTTCCACTTTGATTTAATCCAATTAAATCAAGCCAAAAACACCTATAATTATATACTTACAATTACCATAATATCATCAAATGATAGAGATAATTATGAAATTACGATAAAGCCCTTGTGTAAATAATGAATTAATCCAATTAATCCATTTAGGTCAAAGTAAATAATCAGTGTTATCCAATAACATTTGATTATCTTAGTTGATAATTATAATATCGAATATTATCTTTTATCAAAATTAATCGGCTACGCAAGTGCTCAATGAGTACACTTCATTTTGAGACTCTCTAAGTTCAGACACGTTCGTCATATAAGCCTAGCTAATATGTACGCAATTTGGCCATCTCCAAATTCGCGAAGAACACGAACGACCTTTCGAACTATACAAGTCGAGGTCATCACATATGTTTAACAATCCATCCGTCGTAGGTTATCCGAGTTGTGCTTAGGAATATGGGTGTGCATCGGTCGGTTCAGTAGGTTAATCCTTAATTTTTTAACCGAACCGAAATTATTTGGTTAAGTAAATGTTTAACCGATTTAACCATATGATGAAACATAACCATTAACCAATTTAACTATTATTTTTCGAACAGTTTTGGTTAATTCGGTTATTAACCAGTCCAGAATCTCCACAAATAATAATCCACATTAACACATTAATACAAATTTAAATTCATTAAAAAGACAAGTATATATGTGTTTAACAACAGAAGACAAATTTAAATTCATCAAAAAGTAGTCTACAACTACACTCAGTAGAGGCAGAAGG